>CM052665.1:5895140-5919520 GCA_028533165.1 Leontopithecus rosalia
AGGATGTAAACAAGAGAAAACCAGGACCACTCTTCAGTTTTAAATGATGACATCAAAAATGTTTATGGAGAACAGCTTGCACTTGGGTGGAGTTAGATGTAGAGATACCAAAGGAGAAACAATGAAATCAAACTTGAGAGACAGTAATGAGAAAAGGAGAGAGGGAATGAATAAGAGACCTATCAAAGTTCACACTGACTTGATGTGCTCATAAGGGAAAGGAGGGATTGAGGAAACTTCCCAGGTTTCTGGTTTAGTTTGGTTTCTTGGGGGTATAATGGAACTATTAAAGCAGAGAGGGAAGCTTAGAAGAGGAGAATGGGGGAATAAGTATTAGTAATGAAATACGATTTTTACATGTTGAGTTTCAAATGCCTATGGGCATTCAGTTAGAGATGTCCATTAAGCAGGTTGCAGGGCTGCTGTGGATTATTACTGAGGTCATCCACCATCCTAGGGAGCCATTTTTATCAACAGCAAAGTGAATGTTGCTGCCTAGTTTGTGCAGAACACAGCCTGTATTGTTATAAGTGGTGGCCTTGTCATTGGTCTAAAATGGAAGAAAAGAATATAAACTAAGAACGAACATTTCATTTAGTCTCTAACAAATTTTTGAGTGCGTGTGGTGTGCCACGCACTTTTCTAGGCACTAGGGATACAGTGGTGAATGAATCAAAGTCCTTGATCTCATTGGATTTACATTCTACTGGAGAAAATACTTGCTCATTTTACTTGCTCATTATTTATGTGCTCATTTTATTTGCTTGTTTTCCATCTTCTCCATTAGACTACACATGCAATGAGAGGATTTAATGGCAGATAGTAGCATACACTATTATTAATACATCTATACATAATAAATAAGTAGTCAGATAAAGAAGAACTATTCCAAGTACCTTAAAAACAGGGAGTCCTTAAATAAATAGCTGGTTATAGATTTTAAACAGGAATACAAGAAGATAACTTTATAATATCTTCTTATTCCGGAAAGCAAGTGAGTTACCAAAGACTACAGTGCTGTATATATCAAAAGGACTCAGGAGCCACCTTGAAGAAACTCTTTATCAGCACGGATTCAGACAAGAGAAGAGCCACGACACCTGTTACGGAAATAAAAAGGTTTATTATAAGAATTTGAATTTACGTGAGTGTGGAAAAGCTGGGAAGGAAGCCATAGGATCACATCAATAATGTTTTCTGCTTGAAGTGGTTTGAAAGGAAAGAACTTGAGAAGAGAGTGAGAAGCTTTTCATCTTCCTCCCACAGGCAAAACGTCAGCTCATGGAGAGGTTCGTGAAGCCACTGAATATCTGCTTCCACTTCCAACTTCCAAATTTTGCCTAAGTTACATCTGACTCAAAACCATATAGGGAAGGTAATTCTGGGAAATGTAGTTTCCAGTCATTGAAGATGTGTCAAGAAATTCCCAAGAAAACACAGAACTCCTCTCTCCAAATATAGACAACTTGAATATCAATGAGGATAACTGTAATTGACAAATGCATCATACAATCAAATCAATGAGTTAATAATGATCTTAGAATAATGATCTTATAATTGGAATAACAATCTTAAGTTAGGTTGACTGCAAAAATAGACTCAAGTATTCTCTTTCCTGCATTCATGTTTGTTATAATATGTTGGTAGTGCCTTCCATAAAGAGGTATTTTTCCCCATCCCTTGAACCTGTACTAGGCTTATAACGTGCTTTGATGAATAGAAGGCAGCAGAAAAAACAATATACCAGTTCTGAGTATAGTCCTCAAGAAGCTTTCTGCTTACTCTCTTATACAATTTTGCTTTCTCATTTTTGCAACACTGCCACCACAGTGTGACAAAGTTCAGGCTAGCTGGTTGGCCAATAATAAATTACACAAAACAGAATTAAGTCACCTCAGCTGAGGCCATCCTAGACTAACCAGCTACCAGCTGACCAATAAAGCTCAGCCCAGAGAAGCTAAACCACCCAGCTTATTTGTAATGCCTATTAAAGTTTTCTCGAAGTATAACAGACATACAGTAAACTATACGTATTCAACATGTACGGTCTGCTAAGTTTTGATATATGTGTGCACGCATGAGACAATCAGTGTGATGATTGGACACATGTCTCCATCATCCACAAACGTTTTTTGGTGTTCCTTGGTACCTGCTTGTCCCTACTGGTCCCCAACCCCAGGAGACCACTTACATGCTTTCTGTTACCACACATTAGTTTTCATCTTCTAAGTTTTGTATGTATAAATAAAATAGTATGTACTCTTCATCTGGTTGTTACTCAGAATAATTATACTGAGATTCAAACTTATGGGAGTGCTTATCAATAGTTCATTCAATTTTAGCGCAAATTTACCTATGGATGGACTTTGGTTGTTTCCAGTTTTGGGGTTTTACAAATAAAACTGCTGTCAACATGCATGCACAAGTGTTTATATGTATATATGTATATATATATATATAATTATTATTTTTTTGAGACGGAGTTTTGCTCTTGTTACCCAGGCTGGAGTGCAATGGCGCGATCTCAGCTCACCGCAACCTCCGCCTGCTGGGTTCAGGCAATTCTCCTGCCTCAGCCTCCTGAGTAGCTGGGATTACAGGCACGCGCCACCATGCCTAGCTAATTTTTTGTATTTTTAGTAGAGACGGGGTTTCACCATGTTGACCAGGATGGTCTCGATATCTTGACCTCGTGTTCCACCCGCCTCGGCCTCCCAAAGTGCTGGGATTACAGGCGTGAGCCACCGCGCCCGGCCTGTACATATACTTTTATTTCTCTTGGGTGGAATGTGGAATGTCTGGATCATTGAGTAGGTGTATGATAAACTTTTAAAGACGCTGAACTGCCTAAACTGTTTTGCAAGGGGCTTGTACTCCTCCACATTCCACCATTACTCTTCTCGGCAGTACTAAGAACATTCCAGTCCATCCGCATTCTCTCCTACACTTGATATTGTCAGTTTTTAATTTAATTTTAAATATGGCCATTGTAATAGATGTCGAGTTGTATCTCATGATTCTAGTTTGTGTTTCCCTAAAAACTAATGGCGCTGTCCATCTTTTCATATGCGTATTTTCCATTTGCTATTTTCTTTCACTAAGTACCTGGTCAAATCATTTGCCAATTTTTATTGAGTTGTCAATTTTCCTCCTGATTAGCTGGGACTACAGGCACGCGCCACCATGCCCAGCTAATTTTTTTTTAATCTTTAGTAGAGACGGGGTTTCACCTTGTTGACCAGGATGGTCTCGATTTCTTGACCTCGTGATCCACCGGGCTCGGCCTCCCAAAGGGCTGCGATTACAGGCTTGAGCCACCACGCCCAGCTTTTCAAACCAGGTGCCTCTTATTTATTTTTTCTTGCCTATTCATGCTGACTAAAACCTGTAGCATAATGTTGAATAGAAGTAGAATTTTTTGTGATTTTTTCCTCCTGATCCCAGGAGGAAGGCATTCAATCTTTCACCATTAAGTATGGTGTTAGTTATAGATTTTTCATAAATGCTCCATATCTTATTGAGGGGTTCTCTTCTATTTCTATTTTACCAAGATTTAAGACATTTGTAATTTGATTACTGTTTATTTTATTTTATTTTATTTCTTGAGACAGAGTCTCACTATTGCCCAGGCTGGAGTGCAATGGTGCAGTCTCACCTCACTGAGCCTCCTGGGTTCAAGTAACTCTTCCACCTCAGCCTCCTGAGTAGCTGGGACTTCAGGTGGGCACCACCATGCCAGGATAATTTTTTGCAGAGACTGGATTTTGCCATGCTGCCAGGCTGGTCTCAAACTCCTGGGTTTGAGCAATCTGTCTGCTTTGGTCTCGCAAGGTGATGGGACTACAGGCATGAGCCACCATGCCCAGACTAAATTTTTTTTTTTAAAGAATGGGTGTTGTTAAATTTTTCTTGTTTATCTATTGAGACGAACATACAATTTTTAAAACTTTGATGGGCTTTTGAATGTTAAACTGGCCTTGTATTTCTGGGATAAACCACGCTTGAAAAACAATGGTGAGTCAGGAGCAGTGGCTCACACCTGTAATCCCAGCACTTTGGGAGGGTGAGGTGGGCAGATCACTGGAGTTCAGGAGTTGGAGACCAGCCTGGCCAACATGGCAAAAACCTGTCTCTATTAAAAATACAAAAATTAGCTGGGCGTGGGGTGGTGCATGCCTGTAATCCCAGCTACTCAGGAGGCTGAGGCAGGAGGATCGCTTGAATTTGGGAGGCAGAAGTTGCAGGGAGCTGAGATTATGCCACTACACTCCAGCCTGGACAACAGAAAACAAACAAAAATGGTGTATTTTCCTTTTATATTTCATTGGGTTTATTTGCTAAAATATTGTTTAGAATTTTAAATCTATGTGAAAAATATTAGCTCATAGTTTTCTTCCTTGTAATGTCTTTTTCTTTTTTTTTTTGTCATAATAATAGTAATGCTGACATCATAGAATGAATTGGTATTCATTCCCTTATACAGTGAGGCCTGAGATTCCATGGGTTGCCTTGACATCTTTGAGCCTCCTGGGCTTCCAAGACCTAGCTGTGTGTTCCTGAGCTCTTACCAGATTTGCCCCCGACCAGTGAGAAAGGTTCTCTGTCCAGCTAGTTATTCTACTAGCTGGGCCGATTTCACTCTACTTAGTATTTAACCTAACACGGCTCATCTCCCTGTCAGCCTGTAAAATTGTTCAAAGAAGCCAATCACATCCTCCCATAGGAACCATTGGTCAACCCACTCTGTTTTCCCTGCATAGCCTGCCGCCCACAGTTCCTGCTTTGTTCTGTTCCTGAGTGCAAGCTTCATGTGGCCTTGTGGCTTGCAGTAAGTATCATCTCCCCAGGTCTGCGAGTCCTGTATATGTGACTAATCTTAATCTCCTAGTGTCATGTGTCCACTGTTAAGTGTTGTATGTTTGGCCATCTTGTTTTACTCAGGGTGGGGATCCCTCTTTAACCAAAGGGTGAGTAGAAAGTGATGAGAACATCTCTTAATTTCAGTTCTCTAGAATAGCTTGTGAGGAATTGGTATTATTCCTTCCTTTCATGTTTGGTAGGATTGGCAGTGAAGCAAAGTAGCTTGGGGTTTTCTTTTTGGGAAGATTTTAAACTACAGATTCGAATTTGTTAATATGCTACGGGATTATTAGGTTGTATATTTCTTCTTGAGTGAGGTTTCATAGTTTCTTTCAATATTTTTTTCTTCATCTAAGTTGCAAATTTATAGGCATAAAGTTGTTCATATTTCTTTATTATTTTTCAGTGATTGTAGATTCTTTTGTGAGGTCACCTCTCTCACTGTATCTTCTCTCTTTTTCATGATCAATCTGGCTAGTGGTTTATTAAGTTTATTGATCTGAAATAACCAACTTTGGGTTTCATTGATTTTTCTCTTTCTTATGTCACTCGTTTGTGCTCTGGTATTTATGATTTCTTTCTTCTATTACTTTCAGTTAATTTTATTTTTCAAATAGTTTCTTAAGGTGGAAGCTAAAGTAATATATTTGAGATCTTTTTTCTCTTCTCATACTGGCTCTTATAAAAAATTTCCTCCTAAGTAATATTTTACCGGCATTTCACCAAATTTGATATGTTCTGCTTTCATGTTTAACACAAAATAGTTTCTGACTTCTCTTCTTTAACCTGTAAGTTATTTAGAATTCTATCAACTAGTTTCCAAATGTTTGAGAATATTTCAGATACCTTTTTGATATTAGATTTTTGTCATGACCAGTGAACACATTTTGTGTGGCTTTAAAATGTTTGAATTGAGACTTGTTTTATGGCTCAGAATACAGGCTCTCTTGATAAGTGTTCCATGTGCACTTAGAAAAAATGTGTATTATGCTGTCAATGGCATATTCTTTGAATGTCTATTAGGTCAAATTCTAATATTCTATAAAGAGAAGATAGTAAATATTTTAGGCTTTGTGGGCCCTAGAGGCCATGTCACATTATACTACTCCTAAAGTGGAAGTTGAAATCATTTATACAAGATGCGTTCTCTTTTATTTATTTATTTATTTATTTATTTATTTATTTATTTATTTATTTTGAGACAGAGTCTTGCTTGTCACCCAGGCTGGAGTGCAATGGCACAATCTTGGCTTGCTGCAACCTCGCCTTCTGCATTCAAGTGATCCTTCTGCCTCAGCCTCCCAAGTAGCTGGGACTGCAGGTGCCTGCCACTATGCCTAGCTGATTTTTAAATTTTTAATAGAGATGTGGTTTCACTGTGTTGGCCAGGCTGGTCTCAAACTCCTGATCTCAAGTAATCCACCCATCTTGGCCTCCCAAACTGCTAGAATTCCAGGTGTGAGCCACCACACCCAGCCCTTTCTTTTTCCTTATATTGGCACTTAGTACTATCAATTTTACTGCAAATACTGCTTTAGTGGTGATTTTATTTTCATTTGGTACAAAATATTGGCACCTAGTGCTAGTTTCCTTCTAAATCCTGCTATTCTGTTGTAATATGAAAGCCATAGACACTATCTGAGTGAATTAACTTAGATACTATTTAAGTGATTACTGGGTCAAATGGTAGTTCTGATTTTAGCTCTTTGAGGAACTGCCAAAACACTGCCTTCCACAATGGTTGAACTGATTTACACTCCTACCAACAGTGTATGAGTGTTCCCTTTTCTACGCAAACTTGGCAGTATCTGTTATTTTTTGATTTTTAATAATAGCTATTCTGAGTGGTTGAGATGGTATCTCATCGGGCTTTTAATTTGCATTTCTCCAATGATCAGTGATACTGAGCTTTTTTCCATATGCTTGTTGGCTGCATGTATGTCTTCTTTGGAAAAGTGTCTCTTCATGTCCTTTGCCAAAGTGTCTCTTCATGTCCTTTGCCTACTTCTTAGTGGGGTTGTTTGATTTTCTCTTGTAAATTTGTGTTTCTCATCGATGCTAGATATTAGAGCTTTGTCAGATGCATAATTTGCAAATATTTTCTCCCATCCTGTAGGTTGTCTGTTTACCCTGTTGATAGTTTCTTTTGCTGTGCAGAAGCTCTTAAGTTTAATTAGATCCCATTTGCCATTTTTTGCTTTTGTTGTAATTGCTTTTGGCATCTTTGTCATGAAATCTTTGTGTGTTTCTATGCCCAGATTGCTATTGTCTAGATTGTCTTCCAGGTCTTTTACAGTTTTGGGTTTTACATTTAAGTCTTTAACTCATCTTGAGTTGATTTCTGTATGTGGTGTAAGATGGAGGTCCAGTGTTAATCTTCTGCCTGTGGCTAGCTAGTTATCAGCGCGGTTTATTGAATAGGGAATCCTTTCTCCACTGCTTGTTTTTATCAGTTGCTGAAGATCAGATAGTTGTAGGTGTGTGGCCTTATTTTGGGGCTCTCTATTCTGTTTCACTGGTCTATGTGTCTGCTTTTGTATCGATACCATGCTCTTTTGGTTACTGTAGCCCTGTAGTATGGTTTGAAGTCAGGTAGCGTGATGCCTCCAGCTTTGTTCTTTTTGCCTAGGATTGCCTTGAAGACACTGGGGCCTACTTGAGGGTGGAAGGTAGAGGAGGGAGAGGGGCAAAGAAAATAACTATTGGGTACTAGGCTTAGTACCCGGTTGATGAGATAATCTGTAAACAACCCCCGTGACATGAGTTTACCTGTATAAAAAACCTGCGCATGTATCCCTAAACCTAAAATAAAAGTTTTTTAAAAAGGGAACTGACAGAATAAAAGAATAAACTGTGGTTGGTTGACTTCCTCATTAAGAATTGTTTTATCTCTAATTGATTAATTGACTTCTTATAGACTCTTAATATTTACAGTTACACTCATGTCTCCAAAGACTTGCAGATGTGGCCTGCTGTTTCTCTCTGCTGAAGTTGTGCCTCTGTTCCTTTTTTGGATGTGATGCCATCAGGAATTCCTGGGCAGTTTTCAGATGGTTCTGTCGTTACCGATTATGAAAAGGGAAGCCAGTATCTCTCTGTACACATCACAATCTGTTCATAAAGGATGAAGTTATTTTGTGACCTTGATGGTTTTAAAGGTTTTAAACTGTTTGTTTTTCTTCTATCCAGACATCTGTTCTGCATTTAGACTGAGTTTCTTACAGAAAACCCAAAGCCCAGTTCATCATTCATTAGAGCAGACATTTGCCTTTCAGAAAAAGAATTAAACATGTGGCCTGACTATGAGCTCTTGGAGGCAAGAATGGGATGTTTGTTATCTTTTTGTCTTCCCAGATGGGATCATTCATGATGTATTCGCGCTCTATCGTGAATAAAAAGATGCTTGATAAATGTTCAACTGACTCACCGACGGAAGGAATAGATGTTTCTTCATTTGTAAAATATACAGAATAATAAAGCCCACCTTCCTCTCAAAAAAAAAAATAAAGATTATCCTGCTTTTGCGTGGTTCGATTGTAACGTGCCTTGGTGTATTTTCCTTCATGGTTTTTGTGCTTGGGGCTTGTTGAACTTTCTGGATCTGTGGCTTTATAGTTTTCATCAAATTTAGAAAATTTTCAGTTATATTTCTTCACATGATTTTTCTTTTCCCCCTTTCAAAATGTCCTTTAAGCATCTATAAATATGTATACATTAGTCTGGTTCAATTGTGTGACAGCTCAGAGATTTATTCATTACAAAAGAAACTTCTCTGTTCTCTGTGGCTTTATTTCGGATATTTTCTATTGCTGTATATTCAAGCGTACTAAAGTCTCTTCTTCTGAAGTGCTCATCTGCCATTAAGCGCATTCAGCATTTCCGTTTTACACATTGTAGTTTTAACCTGTAAAACTTTGGTTTGGGTCTTGTAAATATCTTTTATATCTCATTTAACTTTTCAAATGTATAGAATAGAGGTGAAACTTTTAAAATAGTGTTGGTTGCTAATTCTAACATCTGCCGACCATTCTAGCTTGGTTTTGACTGAGTGACTTACTTTCCTACTTTTCTCCAGGCCTGATCATTATTTGTGGTTGCCGATGACATGCACATGTTATCTTGTCGGCTGTTGAATATATCTGCATTCCTGTAAGAATTTGTGAGCTTTGTTCTAGGTTACACTTATGTTACTCGAAACCACTTTGTTCTTTTAGGGTCTCAAATGGAAGATTTCTTAGATGAGACAAGCTCAATACTTAGGCTAGTGCTAATTAATCACTTTCTTTTCTTTCTTTTTTTATTTTTTGAGGCAGAGTTCCGCTCTTGTTACCCAGGCTGAAGTGCAATGGCGCGATCTGGGCTCACCACAACCTCCACCTCCTGGGTTCAGGCAATTCTCCTGCCTCAGCCTCCTGAGTAGCTGGGATTATAGGCATGCGCCACCATGCCCAGCTAATTTTTTGTATTTTTAGTAGGGACAGGGTTTCACCATGTTGACCAGGATGGTCTCCATCTCTTAACCTCGTGATCCACCCGCCTCAGCCTCCCAAAGTGCTGGGATTACAGGCTTGAGCCACTGCACCCGGCCAATTAATCACTTTCATTGTGATAAGACCTTTCCAGGTACTAATCATGATGCTTTATAAATCATACGGCTTTTAGTCTGACTGGTGGGTATAAGCACTGTTCTTGACCGTGTGTGAATGACTGGCACTGTTGGCCCTCTATATTTGAAATTCTCTATAATAGAAGTAAAAAAGGGCTAATGTCAGGGAAAGCAACAGAGCTATGAAGAGTATTGCTTAGCTAGGATGATCAGGGAGAGCCTCTCTTAGGAGATGAGTTTTGAGAAAAGGCTTGATTGAAATGAATTAGCAACATGAGTATTAAAATAAGTCTATAGCGTGCTTCAGTTAGAAAGCCGTTGATGGCTTCATTCCAATTTGCTGTTTTCATTTGAGAGTGGGGGATGAAGTTTGAGTGAACTGGCTGAAAATGAGAAAGAGAAGATAGTATTCTTCTTATATAATTTATTTTTTTTGAGATGTAGCCTTGCTGTCTTATCCAGGCTGGAGTGCAATGGTAGGATATCAGCTCACTGCAACCTCTGCCTTCTGGGTTCAAGCCATTTCCCTGCCTCAGCCTCCTGAGTAGCTGGGACTACAGGTGTGCACCATCATATCCAGCTAATTTTTGTATTTTTAGTAGAGATCGGGTTTTGTCATGTTGGCCAGGTTGGTCTTGAATTCCTGATCTCAAGTTATGTGCCTGCCTCAGCCTCCCAAAGTGTTGGGACTAGAGGTGTGAGCCACTGTGCAAGACCAATATTATTCTTTATTTTTATTTTTTATTTTTTTATACCTTAAGTTCTGGGGCGCATGTGCAGATTGTGCAGGTTTGTTACATAAGTATACATGTGTCATGGTGGTGGTTTGCTGTATCCATTGCCCTGTCATCTGCATTAGGTCTTTCTCCTAATGCTAGCCCTCCCCAATCCTCTTGCTCCCTGCCATTAATCCCCTAGCCCCCCAGCCCCCAAACCCTGGTATGTGATGTTCCCCTTCCTGTGTCCATGTGTTCTCATTGTTCAATGGCAACTTATGAGTGAGAACATGTGGTGTTTGGTTTTCTGTTCTTGTGTCAGTATGCTGAGAATGATGGTTTCCAGCTTCATCCATGTCCCTGCAAAGGACAGAAACTCATCCTTTTTCATGGCTGTGTAGTATTCCATGGTGTATATGTGCCACATTTTCTTTATTCAGTCTATCTTTGATGGGCATTTGGGTTGGTTCCAAGTCTTTGCTATTGTGAAAAGTGCTGCAGTAAACATACGTGTGCATGTGTCTTTATAATAGAATGATTTATAATCCTTTAGGTATATACCCAGTAATAGGATTGCTGGGTCAAATGGTATTTCTATTTCTAGATCCTTGAGGAATTGCCACACTGTCCTCCACAATGGTTGAATTAATTTATACTCCCACCAACAGTGTAAAAGTGTTCCTATTTTTCCATATCCTCTCCAGCAAAAATCTTCAATAAAATACTGGCAAACCGAATCCAACAGCACATCAAAAAGCTTATCCACCATGATCAAGTCAGCTTCATCCCAGGGATACAAGGCTGGTTCAACATCCACAAATCTGTAAACGTAATCCATCACATAAACAGAACCAAAGACAAAAACCACATTATTATCTCAATAGATGCAGAGAAGACCTTCGACAAAATTCCACAGCCATTTATGCTAAAAACTCTCAATAGACTAGGCATGGATAGATCATATCTCAAAATATTAAGACCTATTTATTACAAACCCACAGCCAATATCATACTGAATGGGCAAAAACTGGAAGCATTCCCTTTGAAAACTGGCACAAGACAAGGATACCCTCTCTCACCACTCCTATTCAACACAGCATTGGAAGTTGTGGCTAGGGCCATCAGGCAAGAGAAAGAAATAAAGGGTATTCAAATAGGAAGAGAGGACGTAAAATTGTCCCTGTTTGTAGATGCATGGTTGTATATTTAGTAAACTCCATTGTCTCAGCCCCAAAACTCCTTAAATTGATAAACAACTTCAGCAAAGTCTCAGGATACAAAATCAATGTGCAAAAATCACAAGCAATTCCTATACACCAATAATAGAGAAACAGAGAGCCAAATCATGAGTGAACTCCCATTCACAATTGCTACAAAGAGAATAAAATACCTAGGAATACAACTAACAAGGAATGTGAAGGACCTCTTCCAGGGGAACTACAAATCACTGCTGAAGGAAATAAGAGAGGACACAAACAGATGGAAAAACATCCATGCTCATGGTTAGGAGGAGCCGATATTGTGAAAATGGCCATACTGCCCAAAGTAATTTATATATTCAATGCTATCCCCATCAAGTTACCAATGACCTTCTTCACAGAACTGGAAAAAACCACCTTAAACTTCATATGGAACCGAAAAAGAGCCTGCATAGCCAAGACAATCCTAAGCAAAAATAACGAAGCTGGACGCATCATGCTACCTGACTTCAAACTGTATTACAAGGCTACAGTAATCAAAACAGCATGGTACTGGTATTAAAACAGAGATATAGACCAATGGAACAGAACAGACTGCCACACAACTACAACCATCTGATCTTTGACAAACCTGACAAAAACAAGCAATGAGGAAAGGATTCCCCAGTTAATAAATGTTGTTGGGGAAACTGGCTAGCCATATGCAGAAAACTGACACTGGTTCCCTTCCTTATACCTTATACAAAAATCAACTCTTGATGGATTAAAGATTTAAACACGAGGCCTAACACCATAAAAACTCTAGAAGAAAACCTAGGCAATACCATTCAAGACATAGGCATGGGCAAGGACTTCATGATTAAAACACCAAAAGCAATGGCAACAAAACCCAAAATAGACAAACGGGATCTAACTAAACTTAATAGCTTCTGCAAACAAAAGAAACTATCAATAGAGTGAACCAGCAACCAACAGAATGGGAAAAAAATGTTTGCAATCTACCCATTGACAAAAGGCTACTATCCAGAATCTATGGAGAACTTAAACAAATTTACAAGAAAAAAACAAACAACCCCGTGAAAAAGTGGGCAAAGGATATGAACAGACACTTTTCAAAAGAAGACATTTATGCAGCCAACAAACATACGAAAAAAAGCTCATCATCACTGGTCATTAGAGAAATGCAAATCAAACCCACATTGAGACACTGCCTCACACCAGTTAGAATGGCGATCGTTATTCTTTCTTTCTTTTTTTAATTGCATTTTAGGTTTTGGGGTACATGTGCAGTTATTCTTTCTAATAGTTTACTGGGAAGGGAAGAGGAGAGAGTTGTTTCTCTTCTCTCAGGTGGGGAGGACACTAAGCATATCTGATACAGTACAGAGTTTTCTATGACTGCTTGGAATTGTCATCTGACTGTAGCTTTCTTTCTGGGACTACTTTTTCTGATCCTATTTCATTTTAATTGTAGGTAGAATTTTTTTTCTGCCTAGCTATTCTTGTCAGCCCTTTAGGGAGCCTCCTTCGAATCTCTTGTCAATACCAGGTAATACACAGAGAGGATGTTGGAGGCTTTTATTTCCTCAGCTTTTGCACACATTGATTCTTCAATTGTTTGCCTTTTTAGATGTTTTCTCTCTCCTGACTTTTGACTTCATTTTTCACTTTCCATTTCAATCTTGTCTTGCCTTTTAGACTAGATTTTCAGCATTGTTTTCTTATCTACAATCTTGTCTAATTATTAGTCAAAAATTAAGTCCTTTTGGTACAGTTTCTTGGGCTACACTGTCTTGGGATTATTGCAATGCAGTCCCAGGATCTAAATGCTGTGTACATAATTTAAGCCACTAAAAACCACACATTAGGTTGTTATCCTATGGTTCTGGATACCTTCTTGGTAAAGCCATGGCCATTTTATGCTCACATTAAAGTCCTGCATGGCTAGCTAACCTGTCATGGGAGGTAGAAAAGCATCACTTTTATAAACAGAATCCCAGGGCCCACTAACCAGTAATAGAGACCAGGGCAGAACTGCTGTATCTGCATTCAAAGGCCCAGCCCCGCAGTTCTGGAAACTCTCAGAACACTGAGGTCTATTCTAAAGCACCCACTAAGGCATTTTTCCAGCAGTTCAGTCCTGCTCTTTTCTAATGTTCTGTGTGATGACATGGGAAGTGTGTATAAAGCACTTTTGTTGAACAATGAGTTTTATGATGGTTATCTTGAGAAAATCACTAGGGATCTAGTTTGAATTGCAACTGAATTATCTGCTTCTTACCATGGAATTCTTTTTTCTTTTTTTTTTTGCTTGAAAGAGTGACTGCCAGCCAGATCATGGTTATTCAGATGTGTGCATTTGGAAGATATTTTCTCAAAAATGAATGAAAATAACTTGTTACTTCAAGAAAGCAACTGATAGTATTTGCTGTCAATGAAAATTTCATGTTTTCAAGCAAAGGAGGATGCCTTATATATATGGGGCTTACTTTAGTATTTTTTTCTGCTTAACGTTTCTGTAAATCATCCAAGCAATGGCCAGAAAACTGCCTCTATTAAGCAACTCTTCCCATCGGTGTTTTGCTATTTGACACAACTGACTTGTACAATTCTTGTTGTGGTAAAGGAGCTATTTCCTGCTCAATAGTATTTTCGTGGCCAAGGATTACACTTTTAAAATGTGATTTAGCAATTGTATTATCTTACCAGTAAGGGGCAGCAAATAACAATGTTTGCTTGAAATACTAAGCTATTACCTTAATTTGGAATCTGTCCTATTTTTCTTTTGTTTAATGAATAAATCTCTGACCCCTTTCTCACTCTTCCTAGTGAGATTAAGTCAGAGAGACTGAGGATGAGAGGGACATTCTAAAGGTAAAAGAGTAAAATTCTAACATTAAACCATAATACCAAGAAAAGGATAAAATCTGCCAGTCCTTTATGCTGACAAATGTTGACTTTCTTTTCTAAGTTGAGCCTAGTCACTGCCACAAACCGGGTATCCACAGAACGTATTCAGTCCACGAATGAGAAAGAGAAGGTCAAAGTAATATCTTGCCTTAATTCAAATTTCTGTCAAAAGACTGGTTTCTCATCTGTGCTTTGGCCATTTATTTTTTAAAAACACTTTCCTTATGACGTTTTAATGACTATTTATCAAGCATGCACCATAAGCCAGGGCCACTCTAGGTATTTGAGACAAATATTGAACAAAATAGGTATAACATCTGCTCTCGTGGTACTTTGCTTTAGTGGAGGGGAGTTATCCTAACTAAGGGAGGAGCTAGATAGAACAGAGGAAATTGTGAGCACCAGACATAAGCAGAGAGTCAGATGCTGGTGAAAACGGACAAAGGCCGTCCTTTTGAGTCTTTCACTGTTTTTTACCGTCACAAATGCCGATGTGAAAAATGTAATGTTTTTCTTTCTTCTGGATAAAATCTCTATCTCAAGACCCCTTTCTGTCTGAAGGATAAAACTTATTTTCAAGTAAATTTCATTGCTCCATGGATTTCTGAGTGTTTCAGACTTTACTCAAATTCACAATCTGTTCTCCATCACACTCTTTCACCTTAGGTTTAGGAGACAATTTCTGTGGTTTGGTCTGTCTCAATGCTGTGTTGTAATCTTCGAAATGTAACTCATTGCTTATGGTACTCGTGGGTTCTCTTTCCACGCTGACTTCAATATCAAGATGTGATTACAGCAAAGATGTGATCTGCTGTTGTGACTTCTGGCACTTCAGAGGACGCCTGCAGGGTAGCTTATGGGCATGCACACGCTCTCTCTCTCTCTCTCTCTCTCTCTCTCTCTCTCTCTCTTTCTGTCTGTCTCTCTGACTTTTACATTCTATCTGGAATCTTTCAGAACTCCCAAGCCAAACCAGGCCATACGGTGCTCCCTGGGGCTGCATCAGATCTTTTACTGCCCCCACATCCTGTGCAGCTGTATTTAGGAAATCATATCTGCACTTGCATAGAAAAGAACATTCTGTGGGAATATTCTGCGGAATAGAACGTTTCAGTCGCTCTGGGTCCCATAAGTAAAGTAGGCTCAGAAACCATTCACTTTTACAGTCCTTAATACATTTTGGGGGTGTCTAGTATGCATATCTATACTTTGAAACTTAATAGCTGGAGGAATTAAATGAGACATACAATCTCTTACATTTTTTAAATGTTAAACTTGCATCAGGGATTTTGAACTTGAAGGCTGATATTTGCACTTATTCCAGAAGAGTTTCCTAGAATGAGGGGCGGTCAACTAAAGAAAAGGATATTAAAGGAAAAAAACGATTCAATACCAATCAAGTGATGCTTCACAATTTGACCCATGTGTTCAACTACACTGTTTTTTAAGAATCAAAATCAAACCAACTCATAACTTCTATCAAGCGTGTTTCTCTTTTCTTTTTACTGCTAACCTTCTGGAAAGAGAAATAAATAGAGCCGGGCGTGGTGGCTCACGCCTGTAATCACAGCACTTTGGGAGGCCAAGGCGGGTGGATCACGAGGTCAAGAGATCCAGACCATCCTGGTCAACATGGTGAAACCCCGTCTCTACTAAAAATACAAAAATTAGCTGGGCATGGTGGCGCGTGCCTGTAATCCCAGCTACTCAGGAGGCTGAGGCAGGAGAATTGCCTGAACCCAGGAGGCGGAGGTTGTTGTAAGCCGAGATCGCGCCATTGCACTCCAGTCTGGGTAACAAGAGCGAAACCCGGTGAAAAAAAAAAAAAGAGAAATACTTATTTCCAATCATCCAACATGTAAAATATCCCAGTCATGTGGCATATATAAAACAGAAGTAGAAATACTTTGCAATTTCCTGAACAACCTTATTTCAAGTTCACTAATGTACATGTGCCTTGGAATACAGAAGTTTTTGTTTTTTTTCCAGAATTTCAATATTGTCTGTGAGTTTTAGATTCACCTGCAGAGGGCAGCAAATAGTAGTACAAATCCCTGTTCTTAAATGCTTAGACCACAGGTTTGATTACGCAATGACCATGAATGGTTGTGTAAATTACTTAAAATCAATACTGAAAGGATTTTTTTGAGTAAGAAAGATACCTTTTGTGGCTACTTTAAAAAAATAAAAGTAAATGCTAAGCCGACTGTAAAAGAAGTAGTCAAATTTATTTTTGGTAATTCTTTGTTCCTCTGGTACTTCTAGAGCTTTTTTCTAGACAACTAGGACCTGCTTACTTAAGTTTAAGGCAGACACCATGAGAGATAAGTAAAGCACTGACCTTGGTTTTTTTGTTTTTTTTTTTTTGCCTTACTGGCATTTGCTGAGCACAGAAACTCTCAAGCACTAATGTTAAGGTTTTATGGATGGAAGACGAAGCCTATGTTACACTCAAATTCGAGATTATATCAGGAGATTCTCTCTAAGCAAAACTAGAACCCCAAAGCATTATACTCCAGTTTTAAAGAATGAATGAGAAATAATCCCTGGCATTAATCTGAAACTGAACAAAAAATTTCCTATGTTAAAACTTGGTTATTCAACCTTGATTCTCATGGGAGGTGGAAAGAATTTCTCCTGAAGATTCATAACCACAATTTGGCTTCCAGTCAAGTTTGTGTACAGAATTCACATGACCTGGTGTTAGGAATCACACACTCTCAAGCAAAACATCTGAAGCCAGTGATTTAGTTTAAATAGATGCAGCACTGATAATGTCCACAAATACCTGACAGAAGCAAATGCTAATCCTCCCATGAAGAAATCCATTTTCATCTCAGGCCTCAAAGAATTTCCACAGATAAAGTTCAAATGAAAATGAGAAAGCTCAAAGTAAAGATAAAAAAATCAATAAACATATAGAGAAACAAGACTCTGTGAATAAGAGCAAGCATAAACAATATTAAAACTCAAAAGTCTTCATATGTAGAAATTCTAAAACTGAAAAAATAAAAATAAGCCTGTTTAAAACATTTCAAAAATAAAAAATATATATAAAATGGTGAGTGAAGAGTTAATAGATATGTAAAGCTCAACAGTTCTATACATGAAAAATATAATAAAAATGTAAAAGTCAACAGATGATTTTACATGAAATTGTAATTGAAACCCAGAGTTACGAAGAAATAGAAAATACAAGAGAGACATGAAGGACAGAACAAGGTGGTCTAATATTGGTCCAGTTGGGATGATGGAAGAAAAGCGATAGAGAATGAGGTAGAAGCTGTATTTGAAGATATTAACTAAGAACTTTTTAGAACTTGTGCAAGAAAACAAGCATTAGATACAGGAACCCCAGTTAATGAGGATAACGTAAAAGAAGTCAACATTTGAGATTCACCAAATTGCAAATCATTACACAAGTAAAAAGAAAAAAAAAATTTAAAAAGAGGAAAATATTCTTAAAAGCGTGATGGAATTTTTTCTGAGTAAGAAATTCTATGTGATTACATTCAAAGTGTTCTTGCAAGATTTGAACTCAGAATGTTATTTAACAACAATACTTCAGTAACTATGTTTACTGATTTTTAAAAAATTCGAAACAATAAAAGTAATTGTCTAGAATATTATTTAGTAACAAGATTGCAGTAACTACATTTACTTTTTTTTTACATTTCCTGCCATGCCCTTGAGAAATAATTTGTCTTATTCTTTCCCCCAAATTCTTGGACAAGAGCTAGAAAAACCTGTACTGTAAATCCTATTCCTGAATAAAAGAAAATGAGAGCTTTTGGGGAGGGGATGGGTTAACCAGAAAGCTGCTACCTTAGTTGACACCTGTTAGATCTTTCTGGAGCAGTGTCAAGACGTGATATGGACACCTCTAGCTTTGAACAGGTAAACGCATTACATTTGTGCTGGTATCACAATATTAAATTCAGCTGAGCTAAGCTGACAAAGTAAAAGATGCAAAGATGCAATTTGCTCTGAAGATTCAACAAAGAAATCCACGGTGCGGCGTGATGGTTACCGGCAAGCTGAGTAACAGGCAATCAACAGCCCGGGTACTCCACGGTCGATTCACTTCTGCGCGAACCCGCTCGCTGATGTGAAGCGCAGAGCGCAGCGTGGTTAGAGAAGCCCGGCGGCTCCTGTGACTGCGCATGCTGCAAGCTCCAGGCCTACGACCGCCTTTGGAGGAAGACTGCCACCAACGCCAGCGCAAGGGGACGGATGCGCTTGTGGGTTTGTGCCTGCAGAGGTACAATAAATAGTCTTTTGGCTCCAGAGTCCATTTGACATCTCAGCAATTAAGTCACAGGAACCCTCCGAAGCGCCACCGTCTAAATCGCAGCTGTATGTACTAAAGAGATACTGCAGTCAGGAGGGGGAGGAGGAGGAGGGGCAGAGGGGACAAAAGGGGGACACAAAGAAACAAAAGCAGAAAGAACTCACTTTTCTTGAGCAGACGCAGTTGCCTGTTCACAAATAATTGGGAATAGCTGCAAAGATTTGCTTTAAACTTTTTTTGACATAGTTCCCGTAATAATGAATGACGGTATACCTTTCTCTATTGAATGCGCGCAAACGTACTTATTCAAAGAGCATTCACTATAACCTTTTCTTCTCATCCTCTTAAATGCCAACAATTTGTTTCCCTTTGTCAAGATTTATTTGAAAGGGAAAGGTTGAAGGAAACTGTTTCTCAATATTTAATACTTAATTCTATGTGATTACATTCAAAGTGTTCTTGCAAGATTTGAACTCAGAATGTTATTTAACAACAATACTTCAGTAACTATGTTTACTGATTTTTAAAAAATTCGAAACAATAAAAGTAATTGTCTAGAATATTATTTAGTAACAAGATTGCAGTAACTACATTTACTTTTTTTTTAATTTGGAAAAATAAAAGGAATTGTCTTTGTTCTACGCTGAGTTTTAAAAATGAGAACACTAACTCGTTTAATTTTACTGAAGTGAGGTGAAGGGCCAGAAGTGGAGTTATGGAAGGGGTCATGGTCAAATGAAAAAGACTCTTTAAAGTTCAGGCTGCCACAAACACTTTGAACAAACATTTGGATACTTAAAATTCATGTCTACTGCACATGATTATTCTTCCCTTGTAGTTTTATTAATAGAATGCTATAGCATGTTTTGAAATCTTAAAGCAAACACTCATTATTTGAAGAACATGGTTTATTTCATATTATATTATGTTTTTGGGCTGAGAAACATTAAATTCCAGCATACATTTATTTTTTTTCACCCTCAACGACAGCAACAAACTGAGCAGATTATACTTCATAGACTACTAAAATTCATGTTTGAACATTTTCTATAGTTTGGGCAATTAATATTAAAATTGTTAAAATAAACTTGTTTCTTGTCTTTTTAAAATGCAAGATAACTACTATAAGTTATATTTCATTAATGGGAATATTTTGAGAAAGAAAGTGCATTTAAATTTTGGCTCACGTGTAATAGCATACATATACAAGTCTAGTTCATACAACACTCAATAAAAAATACAAATACAAGAAATCTGTTATTCAACCTGAGCCTCTAAATGTTTTGCATATGACATACTAATAAGAATAGGGAAAAGGAGCATAGATTCCTCATATATGCATGCATTTTTAATTGGAGTTATTTTTGTGTAAGTAGGGCAAGTAGAATAGATAGTATTTAAACCTTTAGATTGATCAGATGATAACAGAAAAACCGCAAAGCTTAACACAAAAAGTCATTGTTGAGTTCAGTTTCATATTTTGAAACACTGAAATAAATAGAAACACAAGAAATGAATCTATTAACTTGCAGTTTACCTTTTATTCTCTTTTTTTAGGGATATGTAACGAGAGCACAAGTTTGTGGACAGCGGGTCAACCGTGACAAACAGGATTCTTGGAGAACGAGGAGAGTTCCCTTCAGTTGCCAGAGTTGACATGCAGGATGTTTCCCGTGATTGGTGTGGTTCTCAGGGGCTTGCTTTAAATTTGGGCAGTTTTAAAGGGTTGCTATTTCTGTGCTAGTGCTTGTACCATAATCATATAAAATGGTGAAATAGGTGTGGGCCTTAAGACCTTAAGGAATTTAAGATCCAATTTTTTAAACTGTGAAAGATCTAATATTTTATATCTTTAAGATTTGATCTTTTAGGATGCTTGAGTTAAGTGAAACTGACAAGAAACTGCTAAGTTGTTTCTCTAGCTTTTAAAAATATATGGAGTGATTTCTGTAATTCCTCAGGAAGAGCTGTTCCTTTTGAGCTGAAGAACATATTGCATTTCCTGTTTCATTGCAGAGATATTTCCCTACTTGAAAATGCTATCCTCTTTTCATCCACACAAAAATTGTGAAACAGAGCGGGCTGGGGCCAGCAAGGAAGTTATAAAGAAATGTAATTTCACATTAGGTGGGCTGGAAACCAATAGCTTAATTTTAATATGACCAAGTGGATTATTTGTTATTTATATCTGTTTTAAAATAATAACTAAATATTGCCTTCAGAAATAGATGATTTAAAGCATATTTATGTATTGCTTAAATGATTAATAAAGTATAATCACCAAACAGCTTTTTGAAATGTATCATTATACATAGACATTTCCAGAAAATTAGTGTTCTATGAATTTTCTGTATTTCATTATAAGTAAGGTATTCTCTAACTATTGAAAAATAAGCATGACTTTTCTATTTTTAACACCCTCTCAGTTTCCTTTTTGATAGTAACACATTTGTATTTCTTCTATTACATATAGAAATAAAGATAAATATTTGGGATAAATGTGGAAGGGACAATAAACACATGTCTTTTAAGTTACTTGCAGTACTCTTTTTAGATGGTATAAAAACCAAACACTCATGAAGAAATAGAGGTATTTAAAACAAATAAGAAATTACTGGAAATAGTATTGAGGGATTCTGATTTCAAGTACGGCATGAACTCAGTTTCAAGGAGGAAGTGAAATTGAATCTGTGCTTTGAAGGATAAGTTGCTTATCATCAAGGAAGTAGAGGGCATTTCAGATGGGAGAGGAAAACAAAAAGCCTAAAGAGGAATAGGGGAGGGACAGCGGGGGGGGGGAGCAGGGGAGGGATGGCATGGGGAGAAATGCCAAATATGGGTGAGGGGGCAGAAGGCAGCAAAACACACTGCCACGTGTGTACCTATGCAACTATCTTGCATGTTCTGCACATGTACCCCAAAACCTAAAATGCAATAAAAATTTAAAAAAAAAAAAAAGAGCAGTGGAGACAAGAATGAGGAAGGCACGTGGTGAGGACAGTGGCGAGAGGGATCAGATTGGAGAAGATAGCATTTGCTGGGACTAAGGAGGATAGTGGGAAGTAAGATTTTCCGGAGAATGTACTGTGGTTATGAAGACCCTAAAAGCCAGGCAAGAGAGTCTGGGTGCAGTGTAATAAGCAACAGTGAGACACTGATATTGAGCAGTTTCTTCAGTCTCAATATTTGCATATAAGCTGTGGTATTTTTTCTAATACTTAAGAGAACCTAAAGTCAAACCTCTATTCTTGTTTTCATCAACTTAGAATTTTCATTTCAAATGAAAGTTTCCCCTTTATTATTTAAAGGATTGAAATAAAACCCTAATCTAGAACATATGGAAAAACATCTCTGAATACATCACAGAAAAAATGACTCCTGGAATAATTGCAGTTATGAATTTAATAGGGCAGAAGGATTGCATTGCATTGTTCCAGAAAGCTAAAGAAGCGTTAAGTATGCCAGTCTTTTAGTAATAAGGATGACAGTATAGAGCAAAGTAAAGAAACTGGTGAGTACTCGCAAAGGTGGCATTTGTGGCTGTGGACGGGGTTATCGGGAGTTACTGCTCCTGGAGAGCCAGGAGCAGGAGTCCGTGAAGAACTTACCAGCTCTTCTCCACACTCAGAAACAGGCAACACACAATGCTGAACACAAGGTTGCATGTCGGGTGCCTTCTGACTCACTTCTTAGTATGGAGAATAGTGATAAATAATGCAAATTTCCATTTTCAAGAGCATTTGCCCTATTTCACTCTATCTCCTTAGTCTTTCATCTCTAATCTGAAGAAAGCAGGATAGATGAAACTTGCTTAGCATAAAGTTAATGATTAGCAGAAGAACCAGGATTCAACTTTAGCTTATTCTGATTTCGAATCTGGAATTTGACTTTGTAACAAGCATCTTATGTAACACGCATCTTATGCACATTGCTTTGGTTTTCTGTGTCTACATAAACCAGTAAGGTAATTTAGTGTCCTTGCAGAAGAAGAAACTCTGCGATAAATATTGGAACTGAAACTAAACACAAGTTTTGATGAACTATTGCTTTGACAAGATTTGTTGTTGTTACTGTTGATAAACATAATACTATATCTTTTTACTCAAACAAAATTGTTACGGTTTCTGGCCTAACCAGAGTGTGCATGTTCTTTGAAAAAATCCTATCTTCCTCCAATGGACTTCAAGCACGCCACGTTTTGTACAGAGAAGATATTCTGTATGAATAACTCAGTAATTATTATAATGTTGAAAAATGTTCTCTCAACAATAAGTTCCTCATTTTAAATAATAAGAGAAAACATATTGATTCAAGTGACCAAGAAAAAGTATCCCAATATCATAAGAAAATATTTACTTTATTGATAACAAAAATATTAGTTTGCTTTCAGAAATATTTTCTGGCAAAACAAGGGTCTGAATATAATCATTTTAGTTATTTAGTTATGACAGTCTAGAGTCTAGAGTTTAGTTCACATTTTCTGAAACAAACTAATGTGAACACATATTGAATTGAGCAGGATTACTTTTGAAGGACTTTGGGATATGGTAAGGAAAATTTTTTCTTGCTTCTTTGTACTGTAAAGCAGTAAACGTAATTCTTTGACCTATAAGTTAAAAATAGTCTGGTATAAAGTCATGAGAAAATGGTTTCTTCCTTGAAGTAGAGGAATGCACTTCAGCAACAAGCTTATGATAACCTCTACTTTCATGCTATTTGGTGGAACAAATCAATGGAGTGCCTAGTAATTGGCTTCCAATTAATTCTCCATTTAGTTTTGACACAGGACTCTTTGGGTACAAAGCGACAAGCTTAACTCTGAGCCTGTGATTACGGGGATTATGCTGTGCTAAAGGAATTTTAAAATTTGGGACTGACATAACAGATATAAGCAAGGGACATACCACTTAGGGCAAGCTGGGGATAGGTGAGTGTGGAATCAAAATCACTGCAAAAGAGAAAGGAATCTGGTTTTGGAGATTTAAAATGGAAATTGGCCCTACTTAAGGATGGTGGGACTTGAATAAATTGTGCTATAGATTTGACCCTGTGGGTTTATTGTAAAACCGAACAAAACCAAAACAAACAAACAAAAAAAATCAATTAACCGAGACAATCCATATGCTTAAACCAGTCCTACAATGAAGACCGTGTTTCACAAGCAGAATCGAATTTGCAAGCATGATTTTTACATAGGTATGTCTAATGGTAGAGTACTGGACTATATGTAGTTTTTAGTAGTGTGACTTTCTATCTTTCTTTGGTCTCTTTTCCATGCCTTGCATCATAAGTTTTAGAGGAGTGGAGGAAAAATTAAATCTTCACTGAATTTTCTGGTGCCAGTATATTTAAAATTCTAGCAGGAGGCAACTCTTCCTTATCTAATATGTAACCACTTTCTATGATATTTATATTTTTTCCCTCTACCTTACGAGTTAAATATATAAATCCTTATATTGCTATGTATGTTATAGGGGCCACATATATATATATATATATATATATATATATATATATATATATATATATATATATATGTGGCCCCTGTAACAAACCCAAAAAAGAAGTAACCAACCATTTCACCAACAGGCCCTTTCTGTTGGTTTCTTCATTTTGGTTAAGGACGTTGTCTCAGTGACTCATGTCCCTCTCCCTCTGCTTGCTTATTAAAGAATTTGTTATAACCTGAGGATTGTACTACTTTGTGGATATATATATATACGTATATATATGTATATACATACATATATATACGTATATGTATATACGTATATATACGTATATATATATATATATAT
>CM052665.1:5919620-5996697 GCA_028533165.1 Leontopithecus rosalia
TGTAGATGATGAATCCTTATATAACCTACCTGACCCTACCACTTTAAATATATTAAAGAGAGGCTGGATGTGGTGAGTTACATCTGTAATCCAAATGCTTTGGGAGGCCAAAGCAGAAGGATTACTTGAGGCCAGGAGTTTGAGACCAGCCTGGGCAACAAACCAAAACCTCATCTCCACAAAAAGTAAGAAATAAAAAAATTATCCCAGTGTGGTGGTGCATGCCTGCAGTCCCAGCTACTTGGGAGACTGAGGTGAGAGGATCATTTGAGCCCAGGAGTTCAAGACTGCAGTGAGCAGTGATCGCGCAACTGATATGCCAATCTTGGCAACAGAGTGAGACTTTGTCTCTAGAAAAATAAAATAGGCTGGGTGCGGTGGCTCACACCTATAATCCCACCACCTTTGGAGGCTGAGGGAGGATCATTTGAGCTCAGGAGTTCAAGATCAGCCTGGACAACATGGTAAAACCCTGTTTCTACAAAAGATAGATAACTTAGCTGGATACTGTGATGCATGCCTGTATTCCCAGGTACTCAGGAGGCTGAGGAGGGAGAATGGCTTGAGCCCAGGAGGCAGAAGTTGCAGTGAGCCAAGATCACACCACTATGCTCCAGCCTGGGCAACAGAGTGAGATCCTGATTCAATAAAATAAACTAACTAAATATTCATATTCACATTTTTTGTGATAATTTTTGGTGATTTTCTGTGATAACAATTGCCATTTGTTGTGGCCCTTTGGATTAAAAATGGCTTCATTGCACAGAAATAATAAACTTGATTCTCCTCTGAGCTCTGAAGGGATCTATGACTTCCCTGTCACCTACAGTGTTATTTTCGTAGCTTTGGGTCTCAGGCCACCTCAGATCAGAGGGCAGTATCTGTATTTGGGTGTGCCTCGCTCTCCTTGGGCTGTTCATGTGTTGTGTCTTTTAGTTTTTTAATACAAACAAATCAATTTCTGAGATGGGTATAAATAAACTATCCTAACAGATAATCTTAACCTCAGCAAAGTCATTGGATGAAGAAATCACACAACTAAATTTTGGTAAGTGAGAAGGGAAAGAGAAGTAAGCAGAGAATGACAGGGGCTATGGCAGGCTGTGCCCTCTGAACAGAGCAGAAGGGCCCTTGGCCGGTAGAGTGAAGTGAGGGCAAAAGAGATGGCGGGACGCTGGTTGACCTGTCAGTTTTGAGGTCAGAGAGAAACGTCATCTGTCAGTGTTGCTTGAGCCAGACGTGGTCATTAGTATCTATGAGCTCTGACACGTCTTTACGTGTTTAACATACCCAAAAAAGGAGTAACCATTTCACCAACAGGCCCTTTCTGTTGGCTTCTTCATTTTGGTTAAGGACATTATCTCAGTGGCTCATGTCTCTCTTCCTCTGCTTGCTTATGAAAGAATTTGTTATAACCTGAGGATTGTACTTCATGCCATCTTTCATCTGTTTCTTTCTTTTTATTCCCACTGCTGGAATCAAGTTCAGGACTTTGCCACCTCTTGCCTGGATTATTGATTTGCTTTCTAACAGGATGTCATTATCTCAATAATAACTGATGTAACTGAGAAAGATACATTTTTCTTTCTTTCGTGTTTAGATTTGCTCTAAACTTGTAATATTTTTGCTAAAAAGTATCAGTGATTACCCATCATTAGCAATGAAACTGACTGTAGACTTCTTTTTCTGACGTTTAAGTCAGCCACAAAATTGTCCGTTTTTTCTTTTAATCTCCTTTTCCTCTATTGCGCTAAATACCTGCTAAACTTGTTGCTATTTCATGAACATGCCTTACCAAAGACTTGCAGGGTGCAGTTTGCACCCTGATGTTGCCGCCACCTGGAGTGTGCTCCTCCATTTCTCTTGCCCCAGTGCTGTTTACTCGACATGCGTTCTAAATACATTATTTATAAAATATTTCTGATTTTTCTAAACAAGATGTGATCAGTTTTTCCTCTGCACCATCATAACTGTGTAAGCGACTTCCATGCCAGATTTTTGTTTGCTCTTTTCTATTATAGCTTTAAGTTTTCCTTATTTCTCCTTTTAGACTGTAAAAATACTAAGAAAAAAACTGTATTTTGTTATTTCCTGTATCTTCTATCTAGTGTATGTCTCCATGCCTTGTATAAAATGGGAACTCTATAAACGTTTGTTAGATTGAGAGTAATTTGTCACAGATACATATACATAAAATTGATGTAATGTACTCTCAAGTACACCACCAGGAAGGAATATTTACAATACACATAAAGGTACAACTTAAAAAAAAGGTATATTTTGTTTTTCAAACGATCTTGGTTGACGATAGGTCTTCTGAATGGTAGTCTATGATCTTGCTGGTTCAAACAAAATAAAATCCTCTCAAACTCCTGGTTCTATTGTTTCCAAATCCTTATATAAATATGGAAGAAAGACTTATGTAATTGCTTTGGCTCACTGAACTAGTAGAATGACTAATTACAAATATATATATATATTTATACATTTATTAATAAGTGCAATATGAGTCTTTTTGTCTGTTCATTCCTACCAATTGGAGAAGTAGAAATGTTTTAAAGTCAAGGGAAAGTTCTAAAAATTCCCATTGTATTCTGTCTAATAAAGGGAAAATAATATTCAAACCAAAGGTATGGAAATACTGAAGTGCAGAGTATCACGGACAATTTAGTTAGTAATGGAGCTTATTAACATTAACAGAAATGAAATGCATTTTATATTTTTAAAAAGATGTCATGAGTATTACAACTGTGGTCCGTGACCTATGATATTCGGTACCTTAAATCTGACTCCTAAGTAAACAAGGAGCAAGTATAATGTCACCCATGCTCCTTTGCTGAGTTATTGATACTAAGGTAGGGCTTTGATTTTAAATACTGATAATATATGGATAAGATAATATTATTCTAGAAGTTTATACTAAACAAGCATATTAAATATGCACAAATTCAGTATCAAATTATTTTGCTGTACCTAACTCACTCTATGATTACTTTTTACTACCTAACACAAGGACAATTTCAGTCTCTGACTTTTTTACATTTTCTCCTTCATACTAAGTAAGCGTGGCCTCCTCCCCGCTGCCTTTTGCTCAGGTTAAGATGGAGAAGGGACAAGAATGGAGAGAGGAGAAACGTGTGTTTGGTGGTGAATTATATTTTCTTCTACAAAATCGTAGGATTATATTATAAAACAATAGGACTAGAAAGCCTGTAATCCCAGCACTTTGGGAGGCCGAGGCGGGTGGATCACGAGGTCGAGATCGAGACCATCCAGGTCAACATGGTGAAACTCCGTCTCTACTAAAAATACAAAAATTAGCTGGGCATGGTGGCGCGTGCCTGTAATCCCAGCTACTCCGGAGGCTGAGGCAGGAGAATTGCCTGAACCCAGGAGGCGGAGGTTGCGGTGAGCCGAGATCGCGCCATTGCACTCCAGCCTGGGTAACAAGAGCGAAACTCCGTCTCCAAAAAAAATAGGACTAGATAGAAATTAGGAAGGGAGGTATGTTGTTCATTGAAAATTCCTCTATAATTATTGTAAGACATAAACATGGAAAATCACTGTCATTAATATTGTATATATGTATGCATTTTGTATATATTACTTTTTCCAGTTAGCTTTTTAGGAACATTGCATAGGCAAAATTGTTTTCTAATTTTGAGTACCCTAGAATAATGGTGATAAATAAGTTTTATATTCACATTGATAATAAAATATAAATTATAGCCTTATCATTTTAGCAGTTTTCATATATTTTCCTCTAAAAGCTTAGATGTTTTATCATGTAGCATTCATTTAGTTACTGCTCCCCTCAAAAATCCCCGCCCTTCAATAATAAACATTTTTAAAGCTAACACCGACATCGCACAAGTTTTTGGAATGCTTTCTTAAAGTCATCATTAAAGATTGTGTAAATTAGTGGATTTATAAGGGAATTGAGATACCCAAGCCATGTCAAAAAATTGGACATTTCTTCAGAAATTGTACATTTTTCACAGATATTAACAACTAATTCTTTTACAAAAAAAGGAAGCCAACATATTACAAATGCTCCCAAGATTAATCCCAGGGTCGTGGCTGCTTTCCGTTCTCTTGTACCTGAGATCTTTTGCCTTCTCCAAGATTTCTCGTGCTTGAATTCAGACCTGAGACTTCTCACTGTGCTATGGATTTTATCGAAGTCTGTTGATGGGTTAGGTAAAGACTTTTCTAGCACATAGGGTGTTGAAACTGATTTAGTGCTTTTCTCACCACTCCCCAAAAGGACTTGGCCATTCACCTCCTCCTTTGCAATCCTACTTGCTTGTCTCCTGTGGTACAAAGTCTTTGCTGCTCTATATATTTTGTAGTAAAGGATCAAAATCAACGCCAGCGGGATGTAGAAAGCTCCAAATGTTGAGTAAATGGTGGAAACAATGTGGTCGTGCTTGATGATGCATTCATCATCTCTGCTAGTTCCTTGGTGCCTCCAGAATAGAGGAGGCATAGAGATAAAAACGGATATAATCCAAACTACTGTAATCATAATGCCAGCATGCTTTGGAGTCCTTTTCCTGGCATACTCAACAGCATCTGTGATTGCTCGATAGCGATCCAAAGCTATAGCTGAGAGATGCAAGATGGAGCATGTGCAGCAGGTAATATCAACACTCAGCCAAATGTCACAGACCACTTGCCCCATAATCCAGCTCTCTCTCACAATATACACAATGCTGAAGGGCATCACCAGGACAGCCACCAGGAAATCTGTGACCGCAAGGGAACAAATTAAATAATTGGCTGGATGGTGCAGCTTGCGGGTGACAATAATTGCAGCAATCACAAGGGAGTTGATCGTTGTTGTCATCAGTGCCAGCCCAGAGAGAGTGAGGGACACCAGAATCTTGGATGGCATTCCGTTTAACAGTCCCTCTGAGGTCAAGTTTCGATCAGATGAATTTAAGAAATCCATTTTCTTTGTTTTAAACGATTAATATAGCTGGAAAATAGATACCTGTAACAAAGGAAGAGAAAAAACAGTTCAGAGAAGGCTTCAAGAACTTTTCTCTTCCCTTTAGCATAATTTTTTAAAAGTATATGTTATGTTTTCCCAGAATATTTTGTAGATTAAAAAATGAAGTTCAGATGGAAGGTTTTAGTTTTCCTTTTTATTTAAGAAATTCAATGAGAACAGTAAAAAAAAGTATCTTCTAAAACATTTCTTACAATATATAAACTGGCTTGTTACTCAGTGAAATGTCTATCACTATCGACTTGGTGTTTAGAACTGTATTAACCCTTGCTATGTTTTTCTCTTTGTCCACATCAGAAAAAGTTTCAAAATGTGGCAGGCCCAGTCTCACTGATGCAGGCCTCCATAACAACTGTTTCAGTACTGACTGAGTAGTTAAGTGAAATATTCAAAGCTGATAGAGCCAGTGCCCTAATGTAACAAAGAGCCCACTAAGAGTTTTGCCTAGGCTTTTCCTGGGCTTGAAGCATGACGAAATAACAAAGGAATTCTCAACAGGACCCGTTTAGGATTAACAAGTTTTACTAGGGGTCTGAAAAAGTCCACAAACAAGTTTATTGGGGTCTAAAGGAACTCCCCAAACTTTTATGATTTAGTAGGAGAAAAGATAAGGGTTAATCACCCCAGCACCTTGACCCATTTAGGTTATATAAACTTACTGAGGCTCCAGAAGAAGGTCTTCAGGACTCAAACCTCAGTTATAAATTAAAAGAAGTTAATCTTTTGTCTTCAGATGAATGCACACTTACACATAGACATACAGCTTAGAAGGTATATAGGGTAGATACGCTCTGAAAAACTTCGTAATTTTGAGTTGGTCTGGTGATGATTTCCAGGCCTCCTCCCTGTAACCAGTTGCAGAAATAAAATTCTCTTCCTCCCTTGTCCATCTGCATCTTGTTATTGCGCTGTGAAAAACAGCATCCTAATGCTCGATTTGGTCCGGGAACAAAAGCACATGTCATTTGCGCATTGTATGAAGTAATATAAGAAAATATGATATTAAAACAGTATTCAAAATAAAGAATAAATTTGTACTGAATTAAAAGTGACTTTGAGAACATTATCATTAGGCTTGTGGAGACTAAAGGAACTTTTAATATATTTTTGTCGAGTTACAGAGGTTATATAAAGAGAAACAGCAAAAACGATCAGTATGTCTTTAGCATTCCATGATCGTTGTATGAAATTAGGAAAAGGTCAGAGTGCTTACTTGTCTTTATGGATAGAAGTAGTCAGTTTGGTTAAAGAGATAAAATAAAATTAGTTGGAATCAAATAACCATACAGCAGTACCTATTATAACAATGACAGCTATGACCACACGACTCACTTCCCAAGGAACTTGCTAGTAAGGACAGCTCATAATGGCATTCACCCTGAAACGGAAATTATTTTTCTTTATACATCACCATTGCAATGAACAGGTTACCTTGCTTCTGAAAAAGGATTCTCCATTCATGGCTTATAAGTTTCGCTTTAGTCCATGATATTAATTACAAGTCAATTAAGAACATTTAGAGTATAATATATTAGGATTAATATCTCTGATAAATAGCATATTATTTCCATCAGTCCTCTTCTCGTTAATAACTTTTTAGCAGTTACCTATATTTTAGAAAAGAACAATATGGAGACCTGACAATTTTATTCCGAATTAGGGCTATTACTATAATTTCATATTCCTTAAATTAACTTTAAAATAGTTCTCTCTTATTTGTTGGAACTGATAAAATAATACTTTCCAATATTTAACATTTTTATATCAAACGCTTCATAGGAATATGAGTAATCATACATATAATGTGACTAGGTATATTATAAAGCACCTTGAGCTGGGCGTGGTAACTCATGCCTGTAACACCAGCACTTTGGCAGGCTGAGGAAGGTGCATCGCTTGAGGTCAGGAATTCAAGTGGCCAACTTGGTGAAACCCCGTCTCTACTAAAAATACACACCCACACACACAAATTAGTGGGGTATGGTGGCACATGCCTGTAGTCCCAGCTACTTGGGAGGCAGGAAAATCGCTTGAACCCAGGAAGTGGAGGTCGCGGTGAGCCAAGATCTCGTCACTGTACTGCTTTCTGGGTGACAGAGAGATACTTCACATAAAAAACAACAACAACAACAACAACAACAACAACAACAAAACCCCAAAACCAAAAAACCTTGAAGTGCAGCATATTTTCTATTCTGCTTGTGTTTGAGTTGCCAGTACTAAATTTAATTTTTATTTTCAGACATTCACTGAAGGCAAGTGCTGTTAAGCAAATTGAGTGGCAGAAGAAATTTGGATACCTTCCAGTTATTTGAATGCCTGGTGATTATCTATTGTGTATTTGAGAAGTAGCTATCTTTCTATTTTTTTTTAATGTCAACATTTAGCCATTTGTAAAGGAAAACGAAGAAAGTCCTAGTAAAGAATGGAGCAGGAACCCAGGCTGAAGTCTTAGAAAATCTAAACCAGTGGTTCTTGAATTTGGAGTGCCTCAGAATCACTGGGAGGGCTTGTTAAAGCAGATTGCTGGGTCCCAGCCTCTGGAGTTGGTGACTCAGTAAGTCTGGCGAGCCTGGGCTCTAAAATCTACATTTCTAGTGAGTTCCGTATCACCCGGAACTCACTAGAAACACTTATAGAAGGTCGATGATCACATGTAAAATGCTTACTTCAAAGCCAATAAGACATATTAGTAACATGGTGGTATTAGATATAGTGAACTCCAAGTTTCTCTTCAAAGACTCAGTATGTCAGTATGTTCAGTTCTTTGTCTTCCATTTAGAAGTTAAAATTCCTTGGAGTTTCAGTAAGCAACCTTTTCCACCAGTTCTAATCAGTAGTTCACATCTGTTCCCCCAGTTCCCTGTTCCGTCCTGACTCATCCCAGTCACCTGTTCCAGTCACCTGCTCTGGTCACCTGCTTTGACCTAGGTCACCCCGGTTACCTGCTGTGACCTATCCCATAGCAGTCCTTCCTGCCAAACTACCCACCCCACCACTCCGGCTCATACCCCTGCTCCCCTTAAAATAGCCCATTGGAATTAGAGTAGACTGTGTGGTCTAACTCTAGACACTAGGGGCACGACACAGCAGTAAGGGCTACCTCTGTCAGGAATAAGAACTCCTTCCCCTCCCTTGCCCAGGTGTGCCAGTGTTCTGTCTGTGAGCCGCACCCTTCTATAGAAGTAAATTGCCTTGCTGAAGAAATTTACTTTCGAGTGCTACTTCTTTTGCGGCACTGAAAATTTACGTGTAACAGTAGATTAATTACTTTATACCTTACTTCCAATATTTCCTCTACTCCCTTATCATAAAATTTGCACTAAATATTAAATTTAAAAAACTGAATATTTTCTTAATTGGTTAATTTCTTTGCAATGGTGTTTATTTATTTACCTATTTTTTAAATATTTTCTTGAGACACAGTCTTACTCTGTTTCCCAGGCTGGAGTGCAGTGGCATGATCTTAGCTCACTGTAACCTCTGCCTTCCAGGTTCAAGCAATTCTTGTGTCTCAGCCTCCTGAGTAGCTGGAATTACAGGCACATGCCACCATGCCCAGCTAATTTTTTTGTATTTTCAGTAGAGACAGTGTTTCACCATATTGGCCAGGCTGGTCCAGAACTCCTGGCCTCACGTGATCTGCTCACCATGGCCTCCAAAAGTGCTGGGATTACAGGTATGAGCCACCATGCCTGGCCTGCAATGGTGTTTATTTAGTGTTATGGGAATTGATTAAAGATTGCTGACAGTTTTCATAATATAAGCAAAAATAACTTTCCATTTTAATTGGCCTAATAAACAATTTTGGCATAAGAGCTCTTCAGGAGATTATTCTGAAATTACCTTTTGAATACAATTTTACACAAAGGAAAGTGTCAGAAAGAGTTATGTGGGTTTATATAATAAAAATTAATTGTGTAGCAAAATGAACAAGCTTAAAATTAGAAGGAGAATTAGTTGATAACTCAACAGATTTCCCTAAGCATCAAGTTGTAGCATTTAAATTAAGATCAATAATATGGTAGCTAATGCCAAGAAAAAAGTAAAAATTTTGGGTCATATTCTAGGGTTATATGACAAAATTGATCTGTCACATAAATTATATTGCAGCTTTCTAGAAATCCTTTTAATGTTAAATTTAGAACTGCAGCTGTATTCATAGACAACAAAAAAATAGAAAAACAAATGCAACCAATCATATTGGGTTTTATTTTTATTTGTCTTCCGTTTTCTTGCTATTTATAATGAGAAATGTAATAAACCATCTACCTTCATTAATTTAGACATGGCCTCTGACCAGATTTTTTATGTTCCTTATACCTTAAGTTCCTACTGTACATCCACATGGTGCTAGGGACCACCTCTGGGTTACTGGACATACAGTATGTTACACATGTCCCTGGTACTCTTAGAGCATAGACTGCATTCTGCAGTCAAATGTCTTCACTGGGAGAGCATCACGATTAGTCTGTAAGTAGAACCTCCAGTCCCATCTGTTATATACAGCCTTCTTGATAATAATAGAGAAAGAAAACTTCCTCAGGTTTTATTCAACACAAACATTTCCCAATTTGTTGATTTAGCTGCCTGATACGTTTACTCCTCTGCTTACTCAGTGTTGAAAGTGTAATGCTTATTTACATTCAGGTGTTTGTTTGATCTTGATATCCAATTATATTGTCCTCAATATTAAATTATTAGCTCCTAGGCACATAGTTTAATTCATTTTATATTGTAAATAGCTTGGGAGTGTTGTCATACACAAATAGTTTTTATAATAACATTGTGAAGTAAAATTCGGTTCTATGGAGACCTCATGAATACCCACAAGTTGGTTGTTTTAATTAGAATAACAATGATGTTCATCTTTTCTAAGTGTTTACTTCTGCTGGCAGTGTACTCAGTGCTTTCCATGCATTAACCTGCCTAATCCTCACAGTTAACCTTTGAGGTAGGTACAAAGATTGTCTTTCTTTTCATAGATAAGATATCTGAAGCCCACATGTTTAATAAACTGCAGTGACAACATAACAAATAATTGTTAGAACAAATCTATTCTTCTAACCACCATTTTCCTCTCTGTAGGAGATTTATTACTGAATAGTTGTATTCCAGTCATGAGGTTTATCAAATAACTACTTTTTATGTAAAATAAAGATCATGTTATAAAATGAGGAGAGTGTTCAAATGTAAGCAAATATCCAATACAATTAATGTTTAACACAGCAACCAGGTCGCCGCATGTCGATTGTAATGGTAGGCATGTATTCATGGCACCTTCCAATTGCTTCACTGCCTTTTCCACTCTGAGACTTCCCTTCTGCTCTTATATTTCTTTGCTTTCATTTATTCCTTTAATAACTTTTTAGTGTTTTTTTGTACTAATTAATCTCATAGTTATAAAAATATCTCTTTCCTCCACCACCACCAAGAAAAACTTACCCCTGAACAAAACAAAACACAACAAAACAAAACAGCAAAACAACACTTTGTACTTGTCATTAAGAAGCTAGCTTTGGTAATGAAACCTCTTAACGCATAATTAGAATACAATTTCACAATGCAATAAGGGCATTATGAAGGCATGTATAACATATCCTGAAAATACTGGTGAGGGAGAATTAATCAAACCATGATTAAACAGGGTAGCCTTTGCAGGTAGAGGAAAAAGTATGAGCAAAAGCGGAGGCATAGAAATGCAGGATGAGGGCTAAGTGCGGTGGCTCAGGCCTGTAATCCCAGCACTTTGGGAGGCCGAGGCGGGTGGATCACGAGGTCAAGACATCGAGACCATCCTGGTCAACATGGTGAAACCCCGTCTCTACTAAAAATACAAAAATTAGCTGGGCATGGTGGCGCGTGCCTGTAATCCCAGCTACTCGGGAGGCTGAGGCAGGAGAATTGCCTGAACCCAGGAGGCGGAAGTTGTGGTGAGCCGAGATCGCGCCATTGCACTCCAGCCTGGGTAACAAGAGCGAAACTCCGTCTCAAAAAAAAAAATGCAGGATGCATCAGACATGTGAAGTCAGCAGTCTGATGTGCTACCTACTTACCGAAAGGCACTTTAGAGCCAGGGCTGGAAGTAAGGGATGAAAATTAACTGAGGAAGACAAAGAAGAGGACTGCATGCTATGATAAGGACACTAGGTTTTTATTTTTTAAACCTACAGCGTGTTATTTTGCAGGCAATCAGAAGTCTTAGAAATGTTGAAGAAGGTGAGTGAGCAGATATCTGTGTCTTGGCAGAGTGAGGCGTGCAGGTGGCAAGGCACAGCTCTAAGAGAACAGTGCTGCTGCTCCAGGGAAAAGGCGTAAGCATAAAGGCTACGGAACACTCTTGAAAATGTAGCCAAAATTATTCCCTTCAAAAGGTAACTGGAATAAAATTGGTCTATATTGTTTTACTCTTCCATTAGTGTTTGAAAATTAGGGTTTATATTGCTCAGTAAAACATAATGCAATGTATTCAGGATTGGATCAGGAATTGGGATGCAGACAGGTGTCAAAGAGCAAGGGATGTTGCTGGGTGTGCTGGATCAGTACCGGTTTCATAAAAGAGCAGACCAGAGAGAGCAACATGCTTAGAAAATAGATCAGCATTGAGGAATTTGAGGTCCTGATGAGGTTCAGGAGCAGGTGTCATATGGGCTCAGGTAATGTTCAGGGATGAAAGAAAGATGAGGTTGCAGTTAGGTTCTGAGCCTGGGATTGCAGCGTTTTGAATTTAGGAAGTGATTCCAGAACTGGAGAATGAAAATGTGTAGGATTGCTCTCTATCTTTTCTACACCAGTGAAGACCTGCTTACAGAGACAGGCGTGAAACTACACAAGGGTTTTATAGCACTTTGGTCGATGGAACCTTGCCTGTATCTGCCATGTTTGTGTATCCATTTTCTTTTCCCTATTTAAAAAAAAAATCACTGCCTGCTGGATCTGGCCTCTAGGATCCTGATGTACCTTTCTCAGATCTGCACACTTAACTTTTTGGCTTTGAAAACTCATCCCTCCCCACCATGTCTTGCTTTAACTTTCCATGTCCAACTTAGGGAGCGTGCTTGTGCTTCCTAGATGTCTGACCCATGTTTTCTTCGTTTATGAATTATTTTCTGTTTAGTTTGTCTGTTGGTTCCATTGACTTCCATCCATTTCGTGAACAATGTATATTCACTTCCTCCCCAAACTCCCCAGATCTCATCTAATCATGGCGCCAGTCCTGAAGTCCATGATCTCACGTGTTGTGTCAGGTCAAGAAACAGATGAAGCTCCATGAGGCTGCAGTGCCTCTCGAGTCAGAGAGCTGTGAACTAAAAAGGTAATTTATCTTTTCTCCAATCCTTTCTATACAATGGTGAGTTGAGGGCAAGATAATTGCATTACACACCCCCGTTCAAAAAGATAAGGACATAAGAAACACATAGTGGCCACTGCCCTGAAATTCACCCGGACAGACATTATCAGAGTGCTCTCCTCTGAGGGTGAGACATTCTGCTTCCTGGTTTGCTTCACGAATTCACTGCACTCTACAGCTCTCGAATCCCCCTCCAGGCTCTTGACTCTGCTCTTGAAGACATCCTGTCTAGTCTCTGGAAGTAGTCTGGATTATAGCCAGGTAGCCTGCTCAGCCTGCTTTCTACCTATAGAAAGTCTTTTCACTTCGAACTCTTCTTTTTATCCAAAGTTAGTATAGTTTTCTTTAAAATTTGTGTCTCCCTATAAAGCAGATTGACAGTCACTACATGCCCCAAATGTCACATGCATAATTCTTTTCAAGACAGACTTCCTCCTTTTTCAGACTATTTCAGATAATTCTTAGACTATTAGGACTGTGGAGCAACACCCTAAAGATTCTTAGAAGTCCCTTTATACCTTAGATATTTAGAAAATATCTGAGACATTTAAACATATTTAGAAAGGGTAGGTGCAGCGGCTCATGCCTGTAATCCCAGTTTTTTGAGAGGCCAAGTTGGGTGAATCACTTGAGGTCAGAAATTTGAGGCCAGCCTGGTCAACAAGGTAAAACCCCATCTCTATTAAAAATACAAAAATTAGCTGAGCATGCTGGCTCAGGCTTATAATCCTAGCACTTTGGGAGGCTGAGGCTAATGGATTGCCTGAGCTCAGGAGTTTGAGATTAGCCTGGATGACATGGTGAAACCCTGTCTGTACAAAATTCAAAAAATTAGCTGGGCGTGTTGGCCTGTGCCTGTAGTCCCAGCTACTCAGGAAGCTGAGGCAGGAGAATTGCTAGAATGTGGGGGGCAGAGGTTGAAGTGAGCCAAGATATGGAGGTTGCAGTGAGCTGAGATCATGCCACTGTACTCCAGTCTAGGTGACAAAGCGAGACTCCATCTGAAAAAAAAAGAAAAAAAAAAACAACCCACAAGTGCTAGTGATGGCAGTGGTGGCCAGTCTGGAGAGCTGCTGCAAATGCACTGGCTGTGGCAGGGGACATGCAGGCTGAGCTGTGCACTCTAGAGTGCTGGCAGGAGCTGGGAACAGGTGAGAGCCCTGTGCCCTTCTGAGTTGGTGGGGTGGGAGCCCCATCCCTCCAGGTGCAGCAGCAGCCTCCCAGCTCCAGCTGTGGACCTGGGCATCCCTATGCTCTCAGGGGCATGGAAGTCCTCACTGCCCCTGGAGGCTCTGAAGTGCCTACTCTTGCTGCCTGGCCTCTCCCCACTCCCAGTGCCAACTGCCAATTCAGAGCAAACTTGAAGCCAAACCTGAGTGTTGTGTGTCTGCTTGAGGCAGTGCTGGCATGTCAGCCCCCTGCTGCCTTGGCACCCTCTGGACTTTGGGCACTGACAAGCATGGGAGGGAGGCTGATGGGGGACTGAGGGCAGCTAAGTGCAGACCTGCAAGACACCCTTCATCGTGAATAGCTTTGGCACCATGGATGACATAAAGGATGGTGGCAGGAAGCAGACAGGCTCCTAGGTGGAAAGGAGCAGGCCCCCAGTGAAACCCCACCTTCAAGCCAGGGATGGCCTGAAGCTTTGGGACTGGGCTGCCTGTTCCATAGCCAGGAGTGAGAACTTACGGTGCTTTCTCCAGGCCCACCCATGGCTGCCCATGGACCAGTCAGCACGCACTTCCTCCCTTCTGAAGCCCATGACAACCTTGGACTCAGCCAGACATGGAGAGACGACAGGATGATCTGCCCATGGATAGGAGCTACCTACTCTGGGCCTCCTCTCTGCTGAGAGCTGCACAGATGTTGGGATGATCTGCCTGCAGATGGGAGCTACCCACTCCAGGTCTCCTCGCTGTTGAGGGCTGCAGAGATGTTGTTGGGATGACTGCCTGTGTATAGGAGTGTCCCACTCTGGGTATCCTGAGAGCTGTAATGGTCTTCAATAAAGCACTCCTTTGCCTTGTTCACCCTCCAGTTGTCCATGTACCTCATTCTTCCTTGAAGCAGGACAAGAATTTGGGATCCACTGAATGGCAGAACTGAAAGAGCTGTAACACACACAGGGCTGAAACACACCCTGCTGCTTGCCATGTTTTGGGCAATGAGAAGGAGAGAAGAGTGTGGCCTTTCCAAAAGCCCCAACCTAGGGGCTCCCTGAGCCAGGGCTGTGACACCCTCTTTGGGGCTCTGCAGTTCCTGGCATCTCCAAGCCTCCGGGTGCTACTGCATTCTCCTCATCTAGATGTGGGTGCCCAGAGCAGAAGCTGCCTGGGGAGCATCTGATTCAGCTGCAGGGTTGCACAGAGCTGGCCCCTGGAGCTGCCTGCCCTGCCTCAGCACCCAGCGTGCCTGGCTATGTGCAGTAGGTGGATCCCATGCTCACTCACTCATGCACCCCTTGCTGCTCCACTCCACGCCTGGCTTACCCTTGGCAGGCATGGGGGTGTTAGCTGGCAGCATTAGCCAAGTGCAGCCTGCCAGGCTGAGCAGGCAGAACAAGCCCAGTGGGCCAAGTAAAACTCAGGCAAAGGGGCCACTGGCCACAGAGGCTTCTGGCTGGAAAAACTACACCCTAAGGATCTGGTGACACTAGATTTCAAGGGAAATTCCTTTAAAGTGGCTCCCCCGCATAATGGTGTGAGCTCAGCAATGTCATTTCAGATTTACAAGACTCAGCTTTATTATCTTAAGAGGGACAAAAATAAACGTCAAACATTGTGGAAGGTTGTTGAAGATTATATGTAAATTGTTAGGTACCTGGCTCCTAAAAAGCTCTTTTCATTTGTCATCTAGAGTCCAGGGCTAGCAACTCTACCTTTAGGATTGCGGTTAATGTTGGTGATAGTTATGAAATACGTCTAGCTGGGTAAAAAGCATTTTAATTTTTACCCCAGTCTTCTTTGACAGTATCTATAGTACCATCATTGTGTAATGTCAAGTTTTCTAATTCTGCAATATGTAAGGGGATGGTGGGAGGAAATGATGTACAATGACCGTGAATGAGAAATGATGTGCTCTCCTATTATATGAATAATATTTCCTATTAAACTGAAAAACAGATAACACGCTAGCAAGCTAGAGATAGAAATTTTGAAAGATTATGGTCATGTTCTTTTCCTCCGCCTAGACTGCTATTCACTTTCCTTGAGTAACAAGTGAGGCAAATAGTTCACTCCATAGTGACACTGGATATAATAAGATATTGAGTAAGTGGTTATCACCAGAAACTGGACCAAGAGTCTGGGTATCCTGTGCCCTTACTGGAAAGTTACTAAAGAGTTGATATTTAATTATGTGCAATATATGAAAAATATTCTAAAACTTCTTTTGTAAAGTTAGCTAATTGTTAACAATCTGATAAATATCTTAATCTAGGGAAAAATATTGGGTTGGACAAGATATATCTCAAAATGGGGGGTGACAATAACTATTTTTCCTAAACATGAATGAAAGCATGATGGTAAATTATTTACAAAAATATCACATGCTTAGGGTGTGTTAAAATTTAACGAAAGTTGTTGTGATGTTTAAAATAAAATTAATTTCAGTGATGACATTTGATTTAACAACTTCAGAGTTTTTTAAAGAGATGGGGGTCTTGCTATGTTGCCCAGGCTTGACTTTAACTCCTCAGCCTCCTGAGTAACTGGGATTATACACATGTGCCATGGTGTCCAGCTAGGTTTTTTTCGATCCATAATAATTAGTTAAACAAGGTAAGCTGGCAAGGTTTAAGCAATTTCAAATACAACAATATTTATTTTTCTCTCTTTTATTTTTATGTTTTACTAGCACCAGGAATTAGACTGTTGCTTATATTTTATACAAATGTAATTAATTGAATAAAAGGTGTTTCACCTGATCATAGTGTATGCTCCTTCATTGTATTCTATTTTTTCTTTTGTAAATATGTTAAATTAAAAGTATCGCTTCTTTAATCTTTAATCTACTTTTTCTCTTTTTATTTTTTTAATCTTTATACCGAAAGTACATTTTACAACAGGTAGGCTTAATAAGTACCAGCTGATTAATGGAGTAGCATAAACAAGACACATGATGAATACTGACATTTATTGGGCACCCATGGCTCGGTGGGACTGGTACATAAAGCAGAAGTCTAGTAACATACTGTGACTGCTAATTGCTGTCAGTTGAAATTGGGCAGTTGATTTGTCATTTTCAATGAATGGTATTATAGAATGCTCAGCACTCAACACAAGGCAGATGTTATACCGCCACGATTTGGAGCTCTGCTCAAATGCAATCTGGTCTTCCAGTCTGCTCACTAACCAAGGCTATCAACTACAATATGAGGAAAAACTGCACTTTGAAACCTGGATAAGGCAGGCAGTGATTGAGACTTGTTTAGTATAAGTGTACACTGCCTTTATCTAAAGTTTGAAAAGGCCATGATTTTAAATAAGAAGGATGTCTTTCTATTTTTATTTTATTTTTTTGGCTTTACTTAATGCTTTAGAATAAAATATCTTGTTTGTCCCTATTTTATACAGTAAATTATCCTGGAATGCAAAGATACACATTGAAGGATGGGACATAATAAACATACTAACATATTGAGATTCATCCCCAAGATAATTATGACACAACTGTCTATATTTGAATGACAAGAAAGGAGAACTTTTCTTCAAGTACTTTGACTTAACATCCTTTTTTTCCATTTGAGAATACTGACACTGATACCAAATAGTATCAATTCTCCAAGAATTTTGGAGAAAAATTCAAATATTGGATTCCAAAGTTTGGATTTTTGTAAGATTTCGAGTTTTTGGAGATTTGGATTTTTTTCTCCTTTTTGAAGATTTTTGGAGCTTTCCTTTTCTCCAAGATTTCTGGTCTAGCGTTTTAAACTTGAAAAGTTCTTATTCAGTTACTCTGACTACTTCTAGACTTCATTGACTTTGGTTGCTACTATAAGGGTAGCTATTAAAATCTCTAGATTAAAAGTATTTTAATAAATATGTACACTTGAGACAGATACTAATAAAATTCACATGCTTTAGATATAATTATAAAATACTATAGAGTATGTTGGATGTTTCAGAAATGACATGGTTAAAGAATGATGGATTTATATATTCCCTAGTTGCGATCTAGCATAGAACAAATCTGAATTGTCATCTGAATGAAATTAACAAATACTGGAGAACATAAAGGTTAAACCTTTGAATTTGTTCCCTAAGTTTTGTGCATCAATCAATAAATGTTTATTAAGCAACACGGTGTGTATTAGCTTCTATACGTAATACATGCGTGGAAGATGCAGCTCGTACAATCAAGAATCTTGCTTATCAGCAGTTGAGGAGAAGACACACACACCTATTCTGCAGACATTTATTTAGTTCTCCGTTATAGCTGGCACTCTGAATGTAAAAATAAATATGCATAAAACATTTTCTCAATAGGCTCAGTATTGCATATAGGAATCACTGCAATGTAATCAGATAAATGCATTCTGGTAGTCATTTTTTTAAAAAAGGATTTCCAGGCATCTAAACCTTTCTTTTTTCTTATACTAATAGAGATACCAGCAGCCATATTTGTTGTTAAAAATATAGAAATGCTTCTATATCAGTTGGTAAATAAAATATTAAGACTATACTGAGCAGTAATTTTAATAACATATACTCTGAAATAGACTTGTTAGTGCAAGCCAGTCAAAACAACTACAGAAAAGTTATTCTCTTATTTAATCTGCATTGATAATAGAAATATTGAATATGGAAAGTCTTGGCAGACTTTAAAGGGCAGCTTCTGCTGATACCACAGCAGAAGCCGAGGGAAGATTCATCATGATGAACAATGTATTTGCTGTTAAGACATTTTCTCTCCTTGAGGCCACAAGTTCTGCAAAGATGTTGCCCATTGGCAACAATGAGGCAGGTAATAGGATCTGGCATGGCTTCTGCATGGAAACTAGTTTCCCTGGTTGCGGGCTGAGCAGATGAGGTTTCAGCAGTGGCCTAAGCAGTTATCATCTGCTGCTTGAGAGTGGTCTATCAAACCAAATTGGCATTGGTGGCTCGTTGGGACTTGTCTCTGGGTCCAGGTCATGTGTGATTCTGACATCTAAGTTCATACCTGGCCATGGTGAACGGGCAGCCTGTCTAGACTATTGATTAGGGTCCCTTATCCACACCACATCTTTATAAATAGTCCTTAGATAAATACATTCTTTCTTCATTATCCTAATTTGAGCATGCCATTGATATTTCCCATTATGAACCTGATGGATAATAAAAATCATAGCTCCCTGGCAATGATTGTTCACTAGTAATAATGATTAGTTTAGTAGGGCATGTGTTCAAAGGCAAGTGAATCCTTGTAATTTTATAAGAGTTTCCAGGAAGTAATGTTTATTTTTATTTTCTCACTGGACAGACAGTGGTGAGTATTTAAACCTCAATCTCTTGAAACGCCTTGATCCACATGAGACACAAACCACAGTTTATACTGAAGTAGCCTATGGATTATATATATTAGTGAATGTATTTTTTTAAACCCATGATTATGCATAGAAGGTTATAGCAGTTTTTCCTGGGAAAAGCAGAAAAGATGTTACACTGGAGTTTCAAATTTAAGCTACACTTGAATAATGAGTTTATTGGGTCAATAGATGGTTGGGGAGAGTAGGCTGAAGAGAGGGCCTTCTTGGGAGAAGAGAGAGAACTTGCAAAGTTATATAGTATCAGGAAGAATGTGGTAGGAGAATAATTTGAATAGGTTATGGCAGGTGAGGGTTGAAAAGTTGAATGGAAAGGAAACTCTTTACATACCACAATCCTGGAGGCGATGGAGAGCAACTGAAGAGGAAGCAGAATAGGAAAGCTTAGAGACTATGCATCAGAGAAATGCAAATCAAAACCACATTGAGATACCATCTCATGCCCGTTAGAATGGTGATCATTAAAAAGTGAGGAGACAATAGATGATGGAGAGGATGTGGAGAAATAGGAACACATTTACACTGTTGGTGGGAGTCTAAATTACTTAGACCACTGTGGAAGACAGGGGGGTGCTTCCTCAAGGATCTAGAACTAGAAATACCATTTGATCCAGCAATCCCATTACTGGGTATATGCCCAAAGGATTATAAATCATTCTGTCATAAAGACACAAGCACATGTATGTTTACTGCAGCACTGTTCACAATAGCAAAGACTTGGAACCAACCCAAATACCCATCAATGATAGACTAAATAAAGAAAATGTGGCACATATACACATGGAATACTATGCAGCCATAAAAAAGGATGAGTTCATGTCCTTTGCAGGAACATGGATGATGCTGGAAACCATCATTCTCAGCAAATTAACACACGAACAGAAAACCAAGCACTGCATGTTCTCACTCATAAGTGGGAGTTGAACAATGAGAACACATGGACACAGGGAGGGGAACATCACACACTGGGGTGTGTGAGGGAGTGGGGGTCTGGGGAGGGATAGTATTAGGAGAAATACCTAATGTAGATGACAGGATGTTGGATGCAGCAAATCACCATGGCATGTATGTAACTATGTAACAAACCTACACATTCTGCACATGTACCCAAGAACTTAAAGCACACATATATACTTAGAGACCATGATAGGGATTATTACTATTTATTTATTTTCAGATGGAATTTTGCTTTTGTTGCTCCCAGGCTGGAGTGCAATGGTACAATATCGGCTCACTGTAACCTCCGCCTCCTGTGTTCAAACGATTCTCCTGCCTCAACCTCCCAAGTAGCTGGGATTACAGGTGCATGCCACCATGCCTGTCTAATTTTTTTTTTTCTTTTGTATTTTAGTAGAGACAAGGTTTCACCTTGTTGGCCAGGCTGGTCTTGAACTCCTGACCTCAGGTGATCCGCCCTCCTCGGCCTCCCAAGGTGCTGGGATTACAGGAGTGAGCCATTGCTCCAGGCCAGGAATTATTATTAAATAGTTGAGATGAGAGACAATGAGACTCTAGCCAAAAAAGTGAAACAAGGTGATGGAGAGAAAGAAAAGAGGTTTAAGTTTCTTTAGTGTATCACACAATTCTTTACCTTATTTTTGGAGGGGAGGAGGTAAAACTTGAGGAAGAAGGAGGTTTGATTCCTGTTTTACCCAATGGACAACTAGTGGATGATGTGATTTACATGATTGAGAACATGAGAAAAGAAGGTTTAGAAGGGATTGAAAAGGATATAGGGCTAGGGGATAGAAATAAATAGTTTCAAACACATTGAGACTAAGGTATCATGAGATAGCCCACATGGCGTTGTCTAGAAGACAGATCTGAATTGAAGTGTAATTTAAAATTCATGATGACCAGTCAAAACCCTGTGCATCTATAGTCACCAGAGATTGGCGAAGACAATATATTCAAGGATGAATAAAATATTAAGAAATTGGAAAAATGTGTGTGAAGTCTTCATTTAAAAGATTTCGTTACTGATTAAAAACTTCAAATTTAGAAATTTTTAAAAGGGCAAGCAATAGATGGAAAGTTTAAGCTGAGAAAATTGATTTTTTAAAAAAATACAAAGATGATTTAATGTATTTATATGGTAAGGGAACCAAATTTGGCAAAGTAAAAGTTTGAATTAAAAATTTAACCACCATTTATAATTTATTTTTTATATGTCTTTCCTCATTAGAATATAAGATCTAGAAGGGTGGAGACTTTAATCCCTGGGCTTACAACATAATTTGGTTCTTGCTAGTCACTCAAAAACTTTTAATAAATGGATAACACCGTGTGTTAAAAAGCATACAGGCTTACAGACTGCTGAAATAGATTGGTAACTGCATGGAGACAATAAGGCAATCATTTTGATCCAGTCATTCTATTTCTAAGAGCTTTCCCTATAAGTAAATTTGCATGTGGTAGAAATGAATATGTACGTCAGTAGAAGGAGGCAAATGAGTTATCATACGTACATAAAATGGACAAAGCAGCTCTTTATATTTTGATAGGAAAGAATTTCCAAAACATATTTTTAAAGTGAAAGTGAGTGCTTAAAAGTGTATATGGTATGTTACTATTTATGTAAAATAAAAATATTTATAAATGTACTTGCTTATTTGCACATAGAATGTTTCTAAAAAGACATACAAGAAGTGGTTAACTCTGCTTGTCTCCAGGGGATGTGTCTCTTAGAAAACAGTTTGGAGAGACTAAAATTTTGCACCCATTATGCATTTGTTACCTATATTGATTGATTGATTGAGACAGGTTCCCATTCTATCACACAGGCTGAAGTGCAATGGCATGATCACAGCTCACCTCAGCCTCAACCTCCTGGGCTCAGGTGATCCTCCCACCTCAGCCTCCCCAGTAGCTGAGATTACAGGCACTCCCCAGCATGCCTGGCTAATTTTCATATTTTTTTGTAGAGCCATGTTGCCCAGGCTGATCGTAAGCTCCTGGGCTCAAGTGATCATACTGCCTCAGCCTCTCAGAGTTCTACGATTACAGGTGTGAGCCACTGTGCCTGGCCATTGTTACCTATTTTGTTTTTAATTGAAACCAATGAACCAAATTTGTCGAATACTTCAGTTGGTGTCAGATACTTTCCCAAGTACCTTGCATTGTCTTCTTTAGGTCAGAAAGAAGAAGGTAAGTGAAGGCAGTAAACTTACAGCTGGTGAATATGTGAGCATGTATGTGTTAAGGTGGTGGTAGAAAATGGCAGAAACTCAAGGGTTTTCTTTCTTTCTTTTTTTTTTTTTAAGACGGAGTTTCGCTCTTGTTACCCAGGCTGGAGTGCAATGGCACGATCTCGGCTCACCGCAATCTCCGCCTGCTGGGTTCAGGCAATTCTCCTGCCTCAGCCTCCTGAGTAGCTGGGATTACAGGCACGCGCCACCATGCCCAGCTAATTTTTGTATTTTTAGTAGAGACGGGGTTTCACTATGTTGACCAGGATGGTCTCGATCTTTTGACCTCGTGATCCACCCGCCTCAGCCTCCCAAAGTGCTGGGATTACAGGCATGAGCCACCGCGCCCAGCGGGGGTTTTCATGTGTCATAATCTCTGTTTTCTCTTTGGGTGGGAGGCAGTGTCATCTGTGGAAGGGGGGAGGCAGGGATTATGAAGGTAAGGAACATTCAGCGCAGTTGCTATAGGAAGGAAGGTGAACAAAGGCGGATAAACAAATTCTGCGTATCATTTAAAATTGAATAGGCATCAATCTACACTGCTGTGCAATTTTTCTTTGGAAATGCTCAGTAGCCATACAAGAGTGGAAAAGAAACATTGTTGCATAATACATCTTGCTGTGGGAAAGCACATGGTAACAAGGAGCTGAAGATATTAACAGAAGAGTAGCTAAAGTCAAATGTAAATAAAGACACCGGTAGGGAAATTAGATTATAAGGGAAGGAATCAGTGTCCTGAAAACAAGGGTGAGTTTCATTAGTTGAGAGAAAGTGAGAATTTCAGGGCAGAGTTCTTATCTTTTCCAGTTGATTGCAAAAATTCTCCCCTTAATCCACAACCCATAGCCTCTGAAGGGATCCCTCTTGAGTAACTTTAGAATAGCTCCAGCTGTTCCCTAAGTGGTCTTCACTCAGGGAAACGTTTGTATTTATCATGCACATTCCCACTTTGGGCTTTTCCTCTACCTCAATAGTTTTCAAAGTATAGTTTCTGGATCAGCATCACCTAGGAACCTGAAGAAAGTGTCCCCGTCCTGACACTGAATCAGAAACTTTGGGAATGAAATCCATGAATGTGTTTTAACCCCTGCCCCCACCAAAAGATTCTGATACATGCTTAATTTAGAGCCATCGTACTAGCTGTTCCCCCATATCTTCCCTGAGATAACCGCTTGATTAATTAACTCCAACTCCTTCAAATCTTTGCTCAAATTCCTATTACGCTGCTTAATGTTGCAACCTATGTTTATCTGTCATCCTCCATGAATTAGTCTGTTCTCACACTGGTGATAAAGACATTCCGAGACTGGGTAATTTATAACGAAAGAGGGGTTTAAAAGACTCACAGTTCCACGTGGCTGCCTCACAATCACGGCAGAAGGTGAAAGGCATGTTTTACATGACGGTAGGCAACACAGAAAGCATGTGCAGGGGAACTGCCCTTCATAAAACCATCAGATCTTATGACACTTAGTCATTATCATGAGAAAGATGCATCCTCATGATTCAATTACTTCCCACTGGATCCTTCCCATTACACATGAGAAGTATGGAAGCTATAATTTGACATTGGGTGGGGACACACAGCCAAACCATATCATTCCACCCCTGGCCCCTCCCAAATCTCATGTCCTCACATTTCAAAATCAATCATGCCTTTTAAACAGTTCCTCCGAATCTTAACTCATTTCAGCATTAACTCGAAAGTCCACTGTCCAAACTCTCATTTGAGACAAGTCAAGTCCCTTCCTCCTGTGAGCCCATATAATCAAAAGCAAGTTACTTACTTCCTAGATAGAGTAGGGGCAAAGACACTGGGTAAACACACTCATTCAAAATGGGAGAAACTGGTCAAAAGAAAGGGGCTACAGGCCCCATGCAAGTCCGAAATCCAGCAGGACAGTCAAATCTTAAAGCTCTGAAATGATCTTCTTTGACTCCATGTCTTACATCCAGGTCATGCTGATGGAAGAAGTGGGTCCTCATGGTCTTGGGCATCTCTGCCCCTGTGGCTTTGCAGGGTACAGCCTCCCTCCTGGCTGCTTTCCGGGGCTGACACTGAGGGTCTAGTTTTTCTAGGCACAGGGATGGAAGCTGTCAGAGGATCTACCATTCTAGGGTCAGGAGATGGTGGCCCTCTTTTCACAGCTCCACTAGGCCATGCACCAGTGGGGAATCTGTGAGAGGTTTAATCACACATTTCCCTTCCACACTGCCCCAGTAGAGATCTTTATGAGGACTTTGCTCCTGCTTCCGTGTGGACATTCAGGTGTTTCCATCCATCCTCTAAAATCTAGGCAGATGTTTCCAAACCTCAATTCATGACTGCTGTGTACTTGCAGGTGGAAGACCGAGTGAGAGCTGCCAAGGGTTGGGGCTTGCACCCTCTGACCCATGGCTCAAGCTGTACCTTGGTCCCTTTTAGCCATGACTAGAGTGGCAGGGATCTGAGCACCAAGTCCCTAGGCTGCACACGTGGGGGGCCTGAGCCTGGCCCAGGAAGCCGTTTTTGCCTTCTGGGCCTCTGGGCCTGTGATGGGAGGGGCTGCCACAAAGGTCTCTGACATGCCCTGGAGAGGATTTTCACGTTGTCTTGGAGAGTAATATTTGGCTACACATTAGTTATTTTAAATTCCTGTAACCAGCTTTCATTTCTCCTCAGAAAATGGGTTTTTCTTTTCTACCGCTTTGTCAGATTGCAAATTTTCCAAACTTCTATGTTCTGCTTCCATTTTAAACTTGAGTTCCAATTCCAAACCATATCCTGTGAATACATAAAAGTAAATCCTTTAACAGTACCCAGTGCTTTGCTGCTTAGAAATTTCTCCTGCCTGGCTGGACGCAGTGGTTCATGCTTGTAATCCCAGCACTTTGGGAGTCTGAGGTTGGTGAATCACCTGAGGTCAGGAATTCAAGACTAGCTTCTGCCAACATGGTGAAACCCTGTCTCTACCAAAAATACAAAAATTAGCTGGGCATGGTGTTGGGCACCTGTAATGCCACCTAGTTGGGAGACTGAGGCAGAAGAATTGCTTGGGCCTGGGAGGTGGAGGTTGCAGTGAACCAAGACGGCATCATTGCACTCCAGCCTGGGTGATAAAAGTGAAACTCAGTCTCAAAAAAAAAAAAAAAAGAGAGAGAAGGAAAGAAAGAAATTTCTTCTGCCAGATGCTCTAAATCATCTCTCTCAGGTTCAGAGGACCACAGATGTCTAGGGAAGAAGCAAAATGCCACCAGTCTCTTTGCTAAAACATGGCAAGAGTCAACTTTTGTTCGGTTTCCAACAAGTTTCTCATCTCCATCTGAGACCACTTCAGCTTGGACTTTTTTGTCCACGTCACTATCAGCATTTGGTAAAAGCCATTCAACAGGCCTCTAGGAAGTTCCAAACCTTCCCTTATCTTCCTGTCTTCTGAGCCCTCCAAACGGTGCCAACCTCTGCCTGTTGCCCAGTTCCAAAGTTGCCTTCACAACGTTCAGGTATCTTTACAGCGCTCTGCTCTACTGGTACACATATCCTGTATCAGTCTGTGCTCATGCTGCTGATAGATGTACCTAGATGGGTAGTTTATAAAGAAAGAGAGGCTTAAAGGACTTAAGTTCCACATGGCTTGAGAGGCCACTCAATCATGGCAGAGGATAGAAAAAGCTCACAGAAATGGGAAAGACTGATTCAGAAGTTAGTTGTGAAACAGTTCTGAAATCTTTCTGCTATGGCGGGAATTACTGATGTCTATGCAAATTTATAGATTGAAATCCTTACTCCTGAGGTTATGCTATATAACCTCAGGAGGTGAGGTCATTGGGAGGTGACTGGGTTATGGTGGCAAAACTCTCATGAATGAGACCAATGTCCTTATAAAAGAGGCTTGAGAAAGATCCTTGGCTCCTTCCACTACAGGAGGTTAGAGTGAGCAGATGGCTGTCTGTGACAAACACAGACACTGAATCTGCTGGTGTTTTGCTCTTGGACTTCCCAGCCTCCAAACTGTGAGAAATAGATTTGTTGTTTATAAGCCACTCAGTTTATGGAATTTTGTTATAGTAGTCTGAAGGTAATGAGAATCTTTTAGCGTCCTATTATGTCTGGGAGGAGGAAGACATAATATGAAGTACCTAAAGGACATTTTAGTAAAGGATTTAACAGGTCGTCTGAGATGACAGGGAGCTAAGGGAAGAGGGTGGAATGTTAGTTTCAGCTGACGTGGATCTAATCTGGGTATAAACACCCTTAGTCTATAAGCTTTAGACATTGACTTGACGAACAATTTACAGGCACATGGATATTCCTTACCTCAATACTCCTGGCTAAATTTTGCATTGTATAAGTCATCAAAATTAGTGCTTTGAAGATATAATCTCAGGCATTTATGTAAATTCTGTGCTTGTTTAGTACCTTCTTGCAAAAATTGTTCCAAATAAGGTGTGTTGTCAGTTATTATCTTAAAAACATTGTTACGTAGTGTCCCTGGAATATGTCTATTGACTTTATTTTTAAGAATCCAGCATACTATCAAAAGGCTTTTTAACTGTATGGAAGATCCAAAAGGAAATGACGTGCCATCCTGCTTTAGTCCAGTTCAATCTCACAATCTTCACCTCCTATTACATAATGTGACAATACTTATATCCTTCAGATTGATATTTAGTTTTGTAATACGTATAAAAAGTGTGTGAACTGTGCCAAAAATGATAGAAGATGGGTATCAGATTTTGAAACATCTTTTTAAAGACTCTATAATGTAGAATATTATTTGCATAGAAATGTATGTCACCAATTCAGACTTTCTGCAAGTTCACGTTATTAACTGAATTAATCTGGGTTTATGAAGGGCATGACTGTTTATAAAAAATGAAATCCAATTAAATCAGCTTAAGAAAAAGAGGTCATCAACAAGTGACTTTAAATCACACAGAAGCAATGGATTAGTGTGCTCTAGTGTTGCTAATAAAGACATACTGAGACTGGGTAATTTATTTAAAAAAAGAGGTTTAGTGGACTCACAGTTCCACATGGCTGAGACCTCACAATCATGGCAGAAGGCAAAGGAGGAACAAAGGCATATCTTACATGGGAGCAGGCAAGAGAGCTTGTGTAGAGAACTCCCCTTTATAAAACCATCAGATCACATGAGACTTACTCGCTGTCATGAGAACAGCCTGGGAAAGATCCACAGCCGTGATTCAATTGCCTCCTATGCGCCCCTCCCATGACACATGGGAAATATGGGAGCTACAGTGCAGATGGATTTGGGTGAGGACAGAAACGGTGATGACATATCAGTCCCACTGCAAGGAAACAAAGCATAGCGGGGCCACTCAGAGGCCTGGAAAGGAAACGGAAAAGGACGATCTCTTACTGTTTTCTCAGGTGTTAGTCGTTGGTCTCCAATCGACGTTTTTCTTTGCTCCTGTCTCTTTACTAACTCTCTGCTTTCAGTCCTGGTGCCAGTGTTGTATAACCTTTCTGTTCTGCTTGGCTTCGTCTGGAAGTTAATTTACTCAATAGCTCCCTATCCTATTGGTAAACTGTGAGAAGAGGGTTTGGATTGGTTTCAGAGTAAAGTGCCATCAGGTCTCCTCTGGGGAATGCAGTGAGGAGTTGTGGCTCAGCAGGGAGGAGGGCAGCAAAAGGAATTTCAGAGAAGGCGTGATTGCTCCAAACGACTTCGATTAACTCTAAATATCAGATAGTATTGTAGAATTATATTGCTGATGACTCCATGCGGCTTTTCTTTCTTGGTATGCTTAAGGGTAAGTAAATGGCATCAGAGCTACAGGAGTGACTTACTTTGGCCTCATGTATACCCAGAAGGAAAGAATTCAGATTAAGAATGAGGAATATATTACATTTATATATTCTACTCTTCAAGGGTAATTATGTAGCAATTTTATAGTCAATCCAAATCCTTAAGTGGAAGTGGAGAACTGTGATAATTGAGTTAAAACACCAGGCAGCCAATTTTAGGGAAAAGGAGCCTCAAGGGGCTTGTGTGGGTGTTAGAGGAAAAAGACATTAGTTTGGGTTCCTGAGACCTGCTGCAAAGAAAGCAAGGAAAGCTGGCCTGGACTGGAGAGAGCTCCTAGAGCTAAATGAAAGAAGGGTCCATTTGACTCCTTAGTGTTAATTTCTGAATCACTAATTAACTCCCACAAACTATGAATCTGGTGCTCTGGGGCTCTTAAGAGTAAGAACCAAGGATAGACGTTGCTTCCAAAGCGTTTACAACTCAGTTGGAAAGACAAAGCACATGCGTTGCTAGATAGGTCTGCATAAACTACGTGTGAATTTCTTTAGAGGAATTAAGGGTCTCTAAACCGGAGGTGCCAGCACAGATGCCTGCTCTCAAATCCTTTCAACTCCATTGGGAAGTTGAGGGTCATAAACTCAGAGCTTCTTGGTTCTGAACTAGAAAATCATGGATTTCCTACAAAGGACCTGATATTGGAGAAAACGTTGGAGTCTCGCAGAAATGTCAAATGGCATAGAATCTGGAGGTTGCCATGTCGGAGGAGAGGGGATAGTTTTTCTTACCTTGGAGAACCGTACACAGCAAATGGCTCACGGTTTTACTCCTCGTGGGGCTTCACTTTTTTCACAAATAAAGATTTAGTGACAGTGACAATGAGTTAAAAAAATTCTTCAGGTTTAGGCAGTTAGGAACATGAGTATAACTCAGTGTTTTTTTCTTTACTTATATATTAGAAGAAGCTTTCCTAGAGAACGCTGCGGCAGGAACTGCTCTTTTAATAGCGCAATACTTTGTCAGAAAGAGTATAACTGTTTCTTATTATTGTCCAAAAGCACAGAAAATATTTGTGGGATAGATTTAGCTTGTATATTAAATAATCGACTGTGAAAAAATGAACTATGAAAAAAAGGATGCTTTAATAAAAAGTCCAATAATTGACATTTGGTAGATTCATTTGTCTAGAAAGGTTAAAAATGTCACTAGCCCTTGCCCAAGATCATTACTTTTCCATTTATTAACAAATTGTCTAAAGTATCATTATCAGAGTATAAAATTGGTATTTTTAATCTTGAGCAAATTACTGATGAGAATTAAATTATACATGATTATTTGCTCTATTAAAAATTTATCAAGAAAGTAAAAACTGCATTAATTTTCAGTGTTGTTAAAATGATACTGATTTTCTGTTAGTATCACTAGGTTAAACTACAACCAAAGAGAAAATATCTGATGACAGGAAGGTTGCCTGCATTTGCTTAAGGGTTATTTGGAATTAATTTAATTTTCATTTCACATAAAATGTTCTTTCCAAGCAAGGACAAAGTAAATTGTTAGTGGCATTCTGTGTTTCTATTCTTTTCCCATTGGTTAGACACTTCAGAAATTCTGTATATATAAAACTAAAAAGTATAAATATTTTTGGGAGGCCGAGGCGGGTGGATCACGAGGTCAAGAGATCGAGACCATCCTGGTCAACATGGTGAAACCCCGTCTCTACTCAAAATACAAAAAATTAGCTGGTCATGGTGGCGCGTGCCTGTAATCCCAGCTACTCGGGAGGCTGAGGCAGGAGAATTGCCTGAACCCAGGAGGCGGAGGTTGTGGTGAGCCGAGATCGCGCCACTGCACTTCAGCCTGGGTAACAAGAGTGAAACTCTGTCTCAAAAAAAAAAAAAGTATAAATATTAAAATAAAATACCAATCAATACCATTTGTAAAATTTAGCAAAGGAATATTTGATTACTTCATATCCTGCTAATATATACATAAAAGGAAAACATCTCATATTTACAATGAATGAATTCATAACACAGGCAAATGTTTAACTTCCCTTTTTATTTTTAGAAATAGTTCTCTAACAGCACAATTCTCACATGTTGACTCAAGTATAATGAAGTTCATGTTGTCTTTTTTGTGCATAAATTTCTTGCTTGGCTTATTTTTAATTTTATGCTAAAGGAATTTTACATTTATTCAAATAAAAGCTATTTGTGGATTTATAACAAAAATAAATTGCAGTTTGAAATGGCTTTTGTAGCTATTTTTTATACCTTCAACCTTTATTTCTCTAAGCAGTTCATGTAAAATTTAATTAAAATTTGCTTATTAGTTTTCCATTTTTTCCTTTAAATATTACTGTGCTAAGTAGTAGTCAAATCAGCCATTCTGAAATCTCAGGCTGGTCCTAACTTTTACCGTTTTTTGCAAAAATCCAAGTTGTCTCTCTTTTATTTCGTTTGGCATGCCAATGTTTGAAAACTAAAAAAGCATCTGTTTTTTATTGCTTATGTTCAATGTATGTCATTTTTTTATGCAATGTAGATGGCACACGGAGGTTGCAAGATTTGGCAAATAAATAAGAATGCTCAGTTAAATCTGAATTTCAGATAAACAATGAATAATTTTGTGGTATGTCTATGATATTGCATGGAATATACTTGTACTGACAAAAATATGTATAGTTTATCTGAAATTCAAATTTATCTTGCTGTCTTATATTTTAAATGACAAGCCTTATATATTTTGTCATATTTGGTAAAATTTGTGTAAACCTTCTACTCTTTTAGATCTTATAACCTCTCTTTTATACTATTTTTCATTATTTTCCATTTTTTCAGGTTACAAAATAAGAAAACAATGGATATGATTGTATAATTTTTTGTCACACAGTGAAGTTGTCTCGCTGGGTGAGACATTAGATACTATGTTCACCTGTAATACAAGTTTTAAAAAATTTAAAGTTATGTTTTATTCATTCATTCATTTAGAATAGAGATGGGGGTCTCACTATGTTGCCCAGGCTGGTCTCAGGCTCCAGGCTTCAAGTGATCCTCCCATCGAGGCCTCCCAAAGTGCTGGAATTATAAATATGCGACGCCAAGCCCAGGTGAAGTTATAAAAAAATTAAACAACATAAGCAGCAAGGATGCTGATGACACTTTCAACTTTAAATCTCCAGTTTAACATTTCATCTCCAAATTTAAAATCTCTCCCACACCTTTTTGGCTTCCTTCTTTGATTAGAGTTGGCTGGGAACGGGGTCTCTTCCAATGCAAAGGAGGAGCATGTCAAAGTTTTTTTCTTACTTTTGACTAGTCATCGATAATATCATTCATCAGTAGTCTCAGTTCATGCACTTTTGACTTGGATTACTGTAATTGTTGATTGGTGTTTGTAGTGGGGAAGGGTGGTCAAATAAAATTGAGAAATTCTGGGTTAAAGAGGTATCTCAACTGCAGAACTTCTCTGAAGCTTCAATATTTTACTTTTTACTGGACATCTCTAATGGGGAACCACAGTATACTGCTTTTCCCTAATTTATTTGACATCAGAAAGTTTGTGTGTGTGTGTGTGCCATAACAAGTAGATTTTTTGAGACACTAAGACTTTTAGAAAACACAGGAAATTCTAAAGAGGGTTCTTGCTACTATTTATCTGATTTCCAGGTCTCAGGTGGCTTAAAGAGTAAAGTAGCATCATAGTCATTAGAAACCAGTCTACCACAGTGTGAGTCAGGCTACATCAACATGACAGATTTCAAACGGCTCACTCTGATTACAGATGGGTTAATTTAAATTTAATAAACCCAAGTCCAAGTAACAGAAAATAGGACAAGCATAGAAGTAGGAGAAATTTGGAACTAATCTTGGTTTTGCACTTACCGTGGTACTGGATGCATGCAAGATGCTTTTATAAAAATTATATAAATTATGACTTCACAATATCTTCACAACAAAAATACAGCCTTATGTAGATAAGGGAACTGAGAATGGTCTAGTGATTTGTTTATTGTCACATAATCACTTAAAATGGCACAACCGAAATTCAACACAGGTTCTGTAGGCTTCCAACCCATATTCTTTCCCTACTCAGAAAAATCATAATAAAGTCAGGTTCCTTTGGCTCCCGCTATTGGTAGAACAACCTGGATTACTCCTTCAGTTTTGAGAATTACTATCTAAAGAAGCAATGCTTCTTCCCTTTATAAACCATTCAGGCAGCTACTATTTTCTGATACTTAACAATGACTGCTTCTTTTTGTGATTTATTTAGGATGTTTTCCAAATTGCATATTCGTAACCACTCACAGGGGTAAATGAAGGCTCACCAAGTAGTGAAAAGGCAGCTGTTCTCAAATTGCTGGCTGCCACTGGAATCATTTAGTGACCTTTAAAAATGTTGATGCCTCCTTTTCAACCCCACAAATTCTAATTTAATTGATAGGGGTATGACATAGGTGTTGGGATTTTAATACCCTATCTAGGTGATTTTAATGTGTAGCCAGGCTGAGAACTACCGTTTTTTAGGGATCAAGGTGAGAATGTATTTTCATAAAGAAGTAAAAGAAATAATGTTAGTATTTATTTAACAAGCCCATTTTTCTTTTTTGGATAGCTGCTGAATTTAAGGGTTTTTCAGATGGAAAACAAACAAGTTAAAGTTTGATGTCGTTTTCTATATAAATGATATTTGCGTTTACTTGGGTAACCAGTGTAAATATGTACTTATTTCATCAGTTAGGTTACAGAGTCATTCTTAATCTGTAAAATACATAATCCTCAAAAAAAAACTATGGTGGTCTCACATTGCATGCCAGTGTAGGTTTAATTATTACACTAAGAAATTCACATTGTCGAAACCACATGAGCTATCCCTAAATCAATGTATTAAATCCTTTCAATAATGCACTTTTCCCACCTCATATTTGTCTCTCTCATGTTGACATTGTTGAAGGTTTAATAAAGTGAATTTAAGTGAAGTACCACTTTCTTGATGTAACTGCAGTAGTTTTCAAACCGTTCTTTAATTTTGGATGCTAATTTTTTTCTAATTGGCAAAATTGAAGAAAAAGAGGCTTAATTAGATTTGTACTAGAAATAATTGTACTAAAATACTAAAGTAACAAAGTGACCATATGACGGGTTGAAAACACAAAGCGCTCCAATTGCCAGGCTTTGGCAATGAACAGATGTAGGAAGCAACTGAGAATCTGGATATTATGAAGAGGGCAAACATTTATGGTGTACTAATTGCCTTACACATCACAGTCTCATTAAATCCCTGATAATACTAGAATTTAGGCACTATTTCTATTCCAACCACACAAATGGGAGAATTGAGTCTCAGAGGGTAGGTTTTGAACTCAGTCTATTTCTAGAGCTTGTGCTGCTAATCATTATATGTTATTGCCGTCCTCAAAATGGTAATATTTTCAGCTTGAGTGACTAAAAATTGATTACATCAAATAACATAGAAACGTAAGTCAAGGCAATGAAAAGTTTCAGAGCAGTGTATCCAGATAATGAGTTTATGATTAGACATATTTAATTTGGGTGCAGGGATTTTACCTTAAGGAAATACTCATCAGTTAGTTGACAATATGGGTCCGACAATCAGTAGAAAGTTCAGAAACGGAGAAGATGAGTACCAATGCATGGAAGTGGTGGCTAAGAAAGTGGCAGTGGATAAACTAAGGGAGAAAATATAAAGTAAGGAGAGCTTTAACATAGGATCCTGTGGGAACACCTCTAATTGTGAAGCAGATAAGGCACAACTGGGATTGGCAAGACAGAGCCTTTTATACACACCTTCCCAAATTGCCCTGACTGCCATTTTATCTAGTGCCTCCAGGGCTGGAATTACTACGGAAAGTTATTTATCAGAGAGTCTGATGCTGAGAGAGAACAGAACTTGCCTGTCACAGTTACTAGATATAATGAAAAGCATGAGAAACTTAGCAAAAAAGTATGAACCACCCAGATCTCAAGAAGTTGCTGTTCTGAAACAGAAGTTGGAGCGATGTGATTCTGCTGAGCTTGCACTTAATGTAATCTCAAAGAAGAGGACAGGCTATGAAGATGATGATTATGTCTCAAAGAAATCCAAACACGACGAGGAAGAATGGACTGATGACGACCTGGTAGAATCTCTCTCACCATTTGAAGTTCAGTTGTCAATGCTAACTAATCAAGAGAAGTAGGAAGCATATCAAACGTTTAACTTTATTTAAAAAGCATAATGTGAAAACATAAAATATATTAACCTATTTGTTTTTTTCCCCCTTTCACAGTAACTTTGTGTAAAATAAAACATCTTCAAAAGACCTAGAAAAAAAAAATCACAGAAACCAAGGGAAGAGACATTGTAAGAAAGGAATGTTGATAACACTGCCAAATGCAGAAGAACCGGGCTAGGAAAAGGGTGGGGAAATGGATACTGGATTGGCTGATAGAAAGTCATCAGCAGTCTTCTGAAGAATGATCTTAATATCCTTGTAGAGCTAAAACAGAGACTAGGCTAGCTTCCTGAGTAAATGAAGTGTTTGTTTAGAACTAGCTGATGTTTGTGGAGTGCTTCCTATAAGCCATGCACTGTTCAAGGGTTTTACATGTTTTTAATGAGCTAACAACCCTACTTGCAAATTCAGTGTGCTCAAGGGCTTACAGAACTAAAGAGAGAAAATAGTTGCTCCAACATATTAGAAGTTTAAAAAAACTCTTCTCTAAGCTAATGATAGAACAATTAAACTGAAACAACAACAAAATAGAAAACACCCAAAAAGTAAGGATATGAAGGATCTAAACAGCACAATTTTCCACCTCGGTCTAATTTATATTTAAAACACCAGCAACTGCAGAATACACATGAGCTATTTAAGAAAATCTTAAATATTTGGAAACTGAACAACATACATCTAAATAATCCATGACTCAAGTAAGAAATTAAAAAAAAATTTAAAATATTTTTAACTGAATGATAATAAAAATACTACATGTCAAAACTTGGGAGACAACTAAACTACTCTTAAAGAAAATTAGAACTTATTATTTATATTAGAAATCGATGACAGAAGGTTTTATCCTAATAAACTAGAAAGAGGAGAAGAAAGTAAATCCAAGTGGAAGAATAAAATAATAAAAGAAGAGCTGATATCAAAGACATAAAAAATAGATAAAAGAAAAAAGCCCAAAGATGTTTCTTTGAAAAGGTCAACAAAAGTAATAGAATTCTAACTAGCTTGATTAAAATAAAAGAACCAGATCAGCAATATCAGAAGTGGGTTTTCTACACATATCATATGGATATTAAAGGATGAAAAGAGAGTATTATGAACACTAATGTTAACAAATTAGGCAATGTAGATAAAATGAACAAATTCCTTGAAAGATGCAGCGTACCAATGTTTACTGAAAAAAAAAGTAGAGAAGCTGAGAAAACTTATTTAATTAGTCATTAGATACCTATCCACCAATGAAACTCTGATTCCATATGGTTTCATTGGTAAATTCTATCAAATAGTTAAAAAGAAGCAATATAAATTTAATACAAATGCTTTTATTAAATAGAAGAGAAGAAATATTTTCAACTAATTTTCTGATTTCATGACTATCCTGAGACCGAAACCAGAGAAAGACACAAAAAGCAAAAACAGAAAAAGATCCACTCTTCCCATGATATTAAATGTTAAAATTCTTACCAAAATGTTAACAGCTGAATTCTGCAATATTCATAAAGGGTAACACATCCTGAACAAGTCAGATTCATCTCAGGAATGCAGTTACCTAATCAGTATAATTTAACATATTAAGATAATGAAAGAGAAAAACAATGATATTATTTCGCTGGAATCAGAAAAAATCCATCTGACCGAATTCAACATCTATTCATGATAAAAACTCTTAGAAAAGTAGGAATAGAAAGAAACTTCCTCCATCTGATAAGAGGCATTTATAAAAAATCTGCACCTAACATAATGTTTTCTTGTGAAAGTCTTTTTTTTTTTTTTTTCTGAGACAGAGTCTTACTCTGTCACCAGGTGCCAGGCTGGAGTGCAGTGGCACAATCTCCGCTCACTGCAACCTCCGCCTCCCGGGTTCAAGCAATTCTCCTGCCTCAGCCTCCCTAGTAGTTGGGACTACAGGTGTGTGCCACCACACCCAGCTAATTTTTGTATTTTTAGTAGATCTTGTGAAAGTCTTAATGCACTCTCCTAAGATTGGGAAGATTTATTACTTCTGTTCAGTATTGTATGCCATAGTTGTGGCAAAAAATGCAAGAGAAAATAGTTCAAGAGAATCAGAAAAAAAAAAGATAACGCTGCCTCTATTTGGAAAGGATGCATCTATTTACCTTGAATATTTACAGAAATCTAAAAATCAACTATTAGAGTAAGTGAGTTTTACCAAGTTGGAGGATACAATGTTAACAAACATCAGTTGTAGTTTTATATAATAGCAGCAAATAACTGGTATGAAATGAAACTTTTAAAAGTCACTTCTAAGAACACTAAAATCATAAAGTACTTGGAAAATAATTTTGCAAAAGATATGCAAACCATCTGCTCTGAAAATTGCAGAACATAGTTGAGAGAAATGTAAAGACCTAAATAAATGGAAGGTATATATTTAAAGATGCAGTATAATTAAACTGTTAATTTTTCCCAATTTATCCATAGATTCTACATAGTCGCAGTCAAAATTCAAGTGGGGTTGTGATTAGACATTATGCTTGATATCTCCGATAGAATGGAATGCAAAAACTTACAGTCTGAAATCACAGGGATCATATAGAACCCGAATTCACTCGCAGTCAGCAGTACTGGAGTGGAAGTATAAGCAGTTGTTAGGGTTTTCCCAGGTTTGAAGGTTGGCTGTTGGACGGGAAGATTTGAGACAGTGGAGGCTTCTGAAAGCAGAACTAATGCGAAAGTTGCAGATAACAGGATGAAATCAGTTTTGTCAGACCTAGACAAAATAGGGCCAGGAAGGACAGAAGGAGAGCAGATATCTGAGATAGGAACTTGTTTCCATGGGCTGTCTAAATACCCTTAATGCATTTCCTGCTTTGACGAAGCCTATCACTAGACGCTACTTAGGACTGTATTAATTCAGACACAGTGTTCTCAAAGAACACTTGCCCAGTAATGACATCTCCACCAATGAACTGACAGCAACTCTGACTCTGAACTTCTGAAACCAGTGAAATCTGTTTCTAAGCAGAGTATATACATCTTTTTTTTTTTTTTGTAATAAAAGCTCCACTTTCCGCTTCCCATACCAAATGCACTGATGGCTTGCCATTTCATGCTTTCCATATTATAATTATTTTTTCTATTCTTTTTTTTTTTTTTTTTTTTTTTTTTGAGACGGAGTTTCGCTCTTGTTACCCAGGCTGGAGTGCAATGGCGCGATCTCGGCTCACCGCAACCTCCGCCTCCTGGGTTCAGGCAATTCTCCTGCCTCAGCCTCCTGCGTAGCTGGGATTACAGGCACGCGCCACCATGCCCAGCTAATTTTTTGTATCTTTAGTAGAGACGGGGTTTCACCATGTTGACCAGGATGGTCTCGATCTCTTGACCTCGTGATCCACCCGCCTCGGCCTCCCAAAGTGCTGGGATTACAGGCTTGAGCCACCGCGCCCGGCCCCTATTTTTTCTATTCTTAAGTAAACTCAACATATTTAGAAAGAATATTTTTTTACACCATCCTTTTTCTTAAAAGTTGACACTAACATTATTAAGGTGTAAGATAAATCTGTAAAAAAATGACATCAGGGCATCCTGATCAACTGAAGGACCAGAAGGAATCAAGACTTGGTTAAATGTAACTAAAGGGTTGAAATAAAAAAAGAAAAGATGGTTTTAGAGTACCAGATTTTGAAATTAGGTTTTCAATGGATTTGACTGGTGTAATCCGGAAGTCCAATACAGAACCTGTGAGAGGATAAAATTGAATATACACAAAAGTTGTTTGCTACGGCTTGCATATACTTTATTTGTTTACACCACATTTCATGTTGAAATTTTATTTTTAGTTTGGTAGTGTTGGGAAGTGGGGCCTAGTGGGACGTGTTTGGGTCATGTGGGCAGATTTTTGTTTGAGAAGGAGTCTTGCTGTGTCGCCAGGCTGGAGCACAGTGGCGCGGTCTCGGCTCACTGCAACCTCCACCTCCTGGGTTCAAGTGATTCTTCTGCCTCAGCCTCCCAAGTAGCTGGGACCACAAGTGCATGCCACTATGCCTGGCTATTTTTTTTCGTATTTTTAGTAGAGACAGGGTTTCACCATGTTGGTCAGGATGGTCTTGATCTCCTGACCTCGTGATCTGCCCACCTCGGCCTCCCACAGTGGCAGATCTTTTAGAAATTGCCTGGAGCCATTCTTGAAGCAGTGAAAGAGTTCTTGCTTTTGCAAGAGTAGATTGGTTCTCAAGAGAATGAATTAGTTTCTGGGACAGAAGACTGTTAACAAAGCTGCAGTGCGCCTTAAGTTTGGTTCCTCCTCATGGATACCTGCTTCCCCTGAGTTACTCTGGTGTGTTTTGAGGTAAGAAGCTGAGCAGATACCAGCCCATGCTTCTCGTCCAGCCTGCAGAACCACGAGGTCACTAAACCTCTTTTCCTTGAGTTGCCAAGCCTCAGATACTTCTTTCTAGTAACATAAAATAGAAGAGACATTGTTCGAATTGGCAACTGTGAGTTGACATTGCCTTATGTTTTGAATTCCCAAGGGCTCGCACGTAAAATGAAGACTTATCGAAACCCATGACTTCTGATATTCAGGTCAGTAGATGGGAATTAGAGTGGTTACAGGACGGGTGAGGTAAAAGGAGGTGGTGTGGGTTTCAAGAGCGGGGGGATTTTGGAGTCATAGTGAGAAGGCAAAGCTCTGGAAGTTGCAATAAGAAAGAAAAAGACTGTCAGCCATCCCTTCTGCATTCCAGAAATGAAAAAAGAGAGATAATTGTGGTTTCTGTGAACTTTATAACCCAGCATTAAGCTGTTTGCTTTCTCAATGCCACTTATTTTCCTATCACCTACATCAGACTTGAAGGAAATTTGTACTTCTTTAAAAAAGCCTCTGTTTTTGAAGGAGTCCTCTTCTAAGGACTAGAACAAGAGGCTTTGGTTTATACCTTACAAACACCTTTTCCTGATATGCAGACTCAGACTTTCAAGCTGCTGTTATTAGAAACTGAGCTGTCAGAAGTAGAGGCACTTAAGTAATTAATAACTGCCTAATTTGTAAGACAGTGGTAGAAACTACCCTAAAGGATCTATACTCTACTTGGCAATACAATGAACTTCTATCAGTGTATACATACACACATATAGACACATACACACATATACACACACACACACACACACAAACTCCTTTGGCTTTGAAGAACAAACTGACATACACACTTTTATCAAATTCTAGTCTAGTTTCAGAATTAAAAAAAAACTGGAGGGTGTAGATTCCAGGAATTTATCCATCTCTTGTAAATTTTCTAGTTTGTGTGCATGGAGATTTTCATAGATGAAATGAGCATTCTCAGTCAAATGAATGAACTTGTGTGTGTAAATCTCCTAATGGATAGTAAACAGCCTTACTATTAAGATCTCTGGCTGTCCTGAATCCCCAAACAAAACATTTAAGTTATTTATGCTTCATGATTTAATGTATGAAATCAACTAAATTATAGATTGTTGTGCTCCAAAGTTTACTCTAGCACTTATTTTATATTTTATACTTTACCAGGAGCGCGGAGGTTGCGGTGAGCTGAGATTGTGCCATTGCACTCAGGCCCGGGTAACAAGAGTGAAACTGAAAAAAAAAAAAATTTACCATCTTACAGATCTTTTATTGAACTGGTGGTCAGAAACATCACAGATTTTAACTCCAGTCCGTGATATCTTACTGGAGTGTTATAAAAATTATCTTTTTCTAATTCATTTATTCATTTATTAAAAAATTTAATCTTAATTATATTATGTAATGTGGTCAATAACTGGATGATAACTTTTTTTTTTTTGAGATGGAGTTTTGCTCTTGTTACCCAGGCTGGAGTGCAATGGCGCAATCTGGGCTCACTGCAACTTCCGCCTCCTGGGTTCAAGCAATTCTTCTGCCTCAGCCTCCCAAGTAGCTGGGATTACAGGCACGTGCCACCGTGCCCAGCTAATTTTTGTATTTTTTTAGTAGACACGGGTTTCACCATGTTGACCAGCATGGTCTCGATCTCTTGACCTCGTGATCCACCCGCCTCAGCCTCCCAAAGTGCTGGGATTAGAGGCGTGAGCCACTGCGCCCAGCCAATGATAGCTTTTCAAAAAAGATAAATCCCAAAGCAGTCATGGAGACTCAGGTGGCTCAGAAGAAGAAAGCAAAGTTGTTAATCTTTGAAATGAAAATTGTATTCCATAGTGCCATTTATAATTTTTTATCTGTATTTGCTTAATTTCTTATATTAAGAATTTACAGTAAAAGACAAAAAAACTTAATTTTAGCATACTGAATGCACGATTTTATTCTTTTAGAAAATTATTCTTGTGTAAAACTTATCAAAGTTTAAATATATTATTTGGGATATGTGATAGACTGAAAACCTCAGGAAACATTAAAAAAAAATCCCCAAAATAAGCCTGGTATGGTGGCTTACACCTGCAACCCCAGCACTTTGAGAGGCCGAGGTAGGTGGATCACTCGAGGTCAGGAGTTCAGGACCAGCTTGACCAATATGGTGAAAACCCATCTCCACAAAAATAGAAAAATTAGGCATGATGGTGGATGCCTGTAATCCCAGCTACTTAGGAGGCTGAAGCAGGAGAATCTCTGGGACCCAGAACATGGAGGCTGCAGTGAGCCGAGATAGTGCCACTGCACTTCAACCTGGGTGACAGAGTGAGTCTCCATGTAAAAGAAAAAAAAAATCCTAAAAATGTGAGGAAATGTTATTAAGCCAAATTTTTTCAGAGAAAATAATTTCTTTGTCCAAGGCATTTCACTTGCAGCCCATTAAATAAACTTCTAATACAGAGATGTTGAATAAATTCTCTCATAATTTTATGATTTCAGAATATTTTTCAACAAAATGGAAAATTAATAAAATACTGACATAGTTTGCTTTTAGATTATTCTCTCGCTTTAAATTTTGAGTACATGATAGAAAATTTTAACCCAGTTAGGATTTTCAAGTAGTTGATTTCAAATTTTGGATGTAGGTCTTTTGGCTGAGTGAAGCAGTTTCATGTAGTGGAAGACCGTTGTTTTTTTCTTTGTTTCTTATTAAGTGGAAGATCTTTAATGAGGATGGGATACTTGCAGGAGCCTCAGCCTGGTGGAATTATTTAGGTAAAAACTGGGGGGAAATGGAGATACGTTGCCTGCTCTCCTTTGAGAGGAAAGAAGAGTGAAGCTGACTCTTAAGCGGCACTCAATGCAGTGCAGAGTCACCAACATTGGAGGCTGTTGATGGGAGACAGTGCTGGGGGTATGGAGGAAGTAGGATGCTACCCACACTCCCTCTCCTTTTTCTCTTAATTTTTGGGTCCTTGTTAGTACTTCTCATGTTGTTGTCTGTGCCTTTAGAGTCGAGCTTTTGAGAAGCTAACAGTTAAGAGCCAGAGGTAGTGGCTCATGTCTGTAATCCCAGCACTTTGGGAGGCCAAGTCAGGAGGATCACTTGAGTCCAGGCATTCAAGGCCAGCCTGGGCAATGTAGGGAAACCTTGTTTCTACAAACAAACAAAGAAAATCAGGTGGGTCTGGTGGTGCGGGGCTGTGGTTCCAGATACTTGTGAGGCTGAGGTGGGAGGATCACTTGAGCCCAGAAGTTAAGGCTGCAGTGGCTAGTGTGCCACTGCACTCTAGCCAGGGTGACAAAGTGTCCCAAAATGAAAACCAAAAGTAGTTAAGAGCATGAGCTTTAAATTCAAACATTATGAATTTTTAATCCAACTCTGTACTTCTTAGGCTGTGAATTGCCTAACTTCCCTCTTGGGGGTGATGTGAAGGGATAGAGCATTGCAAAGTGCTTCATTCTTATATTTGGTTTCTCAGAGACAGGTCCTCGAATGAAAATTTGCGTGGAAGTGATTGTTGAAGTCATCTTGGGAGAAACCAACAAAGGAGTCAGAGACGAAGTCAAGCAAAGGTGTGATTTCTTAAAGTCCCACTGAGGGTAGTTTCTGCATGACCCTAAATAGCACCTTGGAATAGTCCTGATGCGGTTTCATGACTGCACCAGCCACTCATTAGCGTTTGCCTTAAGGTAAGGAAATCAAAACTCCCGAGTATTTTGGTTCCTTTTACAGAGACAAAACAGTTCCAGGTGGTCAAGGGCAGTCCTCCATAGACAGTCACAGATGTGGTCTGTTGGAGTGGGAACAGAGGGTGGGTATTAGTGGTATGGCAGGATTAAAGCAGAACACCAACAGTGTCTGCTACAACTTTGCACAGTGTCTGGCAATGTTAAACTCTTAGCATGTGTTAACTCTTATTGCTATTTTTCACATTATCTTTCTCTTTCATTCATCCTCTATTATTGTTATTTCACTACTGTTTTCTTGATATACTTTGATTAATAGTTACGGCTCAGGGGTTCAAGTAGGTCAGGATAGCTCATTGATGAATAGTTTGTGGATTAGAAAGAAGTATGGAGAGAAAGTCTGGGAATGTGGACCAGAGACCCATCAGCTATTATGAAGTGACATACAGCAGGAACAGTTACCCCAGGGACCGGAAAAGCTGATCAATGGAAATTTAGGGTGGCAATATAGAAAACAATGCCAGTGGAATACATGTGTAGGCTGATCCCAGGAAGTCTGGTCTTCTCATTATAGGCTACTGCCCATGACTTTAAATCAGCTGGAATGCAATTACTCTCTTTATGTGTTGCTTTAAAGAAAGACTATGATACAGTATGCAGTCATTAAAAAGAACGACAGAGCTATTTGACTTGGAGAGATTTCCAGAAGACCTTATGCACTAACAGAGTGAAAAACTGAGATGTGTAAAAGTGTGTAATATAATTCTGTTCTTGTAATATAATTATGTTGTAATTCTGTATCAGCAATATGTACAGGTGTGCATGTAAATAAGTGTATATGTATAGGTATGTATGTAAACAAACAGTAGTAGGAGTTCATATGTACATAGTGGTAATTATGTGCTAGGCACTATTCTGAATATTTTACATATATGATTCATTCATTTAATCCTCACCAAGTCTATAAAGGGCAAAAATCCTCAATAAAGTACTGGCAAGCTGAATCCAGAAGCACATATAAAAGTTTATTCACCATGATCAAGTAGGCTTCATCCTAGGGATACAAGGTTGGTACAACATACACAAATCAATAAATATGATTCATCACATAAACAGAACTAAAAAAAAATTTACGATTGTTTTTTGGTAGATGAAGGAAAGGCTTTTGATAAAATTCAATATCCTTTCATGTTAGAAACTCTCAATAAACTAGATACTGAAATAACATACCTCAAAATAATAAGAGCCACCTATGACAAACCCACAGCCGACATCATACCAAATGCACAAAAGCCAGAAGCATTCCCCTTGAAAACCAGCACAAGACAAGGATGCCTTCTCTTACCACTCCTACTCAACATAGTATTAGAAGTCCTAGACAGAGCAATTAAGCAAAAGAGAGAGACAGAAGGCATCAACTAGGAAGGGAGGAAGTCAAACTAGCCCTGACTGCAGATGACATGATTCTTTATCTAGAAAACCCCAAAGTCTAAGCCCAAAACTTCTTAAGCTGATAAACAACTTTAGAAAAGTCTCAGGACACAAAATCAATGTGTAAAAATCACTAGCATTCCTATGCAACAGCAACAGCCAAGCTGAGAGTCAAATCAGAAAGGCAGTCCCATTCTCAATTGCCATAAAGGATAAAATACCTAGGATTTCAGCTAACAAGGGAGATGAAAGATCTCTACATGTAGAACTACAAACCAGTGCTCAAAGAAATCAGAGATGATACAAACAAATGAAAAAACATTTCATGCTCATGGGTAGAAAGAATCAATTATTGAACTGGCCATACTGCTCAAAGTAATTTATATATCCAGTGCTACTCCTATCAATCTACCAATGACATTCTTCAAAGAACTAGAAAAAACTATTTAAAATGGACATGGAGCCCAAAAAAGCCCAAATAGCCATGACAATCCTAAGCAAAAAGGGCAAAGCTGGAGGCATGACGTTACCTGATGTCAAACTATCCTACAAGGCTACATTAACCAAAACAGCATGGTACTGGTATAAGAACAGACACAATAGACCAATGGAACTGAGTAGACAGCTCAGAAATAAGCCTACACATCTACAACCATCTGATCTTCCACAAAGCCAACAGAAACTATCAATGGGGAAGGAACCCCTTATTCAAAAAATATTTCTGGAATAACTGGCTACCCATATGCAGAAAATTGGATCTATAAAGCATATACTATTATTACTATTTCCAGTACAGAGAAATTAAGTGAATTGTTCAAGGTTAAACAGTTAGTAAATTTGGAAGGTGATTTTTATCTGAAAATAGGTAAAACCAGATATAAGTAATCTGGTTGCCACACATGTTGTATGGTGGCTTGTATACAGCTATATCACTATGGAGCCAGCAACAGAAGGAGGCTCTACCCTGAGGAAGAACTTCAGAGTTGTTTGGCTGAGAACCAGTGCATTTTCTCAACTAGTGACAGGCCAGGTGCTTTGTGCTTTCTGTTCTTGACTGATGAGAGTTAACATTTATGATATAGTTTCAAATGGTTAAAGAAACAGTCTTGAATCTTCCCAACACAAAGAAATGATTATGGTTTGAGGTTATGGATATGCTAATTACTTTGATTTGATCGTTACACATTGTATATGTGGATGGATATGTCTATCACACTGTACTCCATAAACATGTACAATTATAGCATGTGTATCAAAAAAGCATGTTATATTCTAAGTTAAAATATTCATGACCTTCTGGAAATAGTCTTGCACATAAACTATACAATAAACCATTATATTTTGCCTTTGTGGCTAATATCAAACAGAAAGCAAATTCATATGATAAATTATAATCTACTCCTCACATGAAAGAATGTAAGGTAAATCCAATCAATATACTTAAACACTAGATGCTCTGTCATTTTTCATTTTGATATAGGCTGTTAACACAACAAACAGAATTATGTTCTGATAGGTTAAATGATTTAATCTGAATTTTAATGATTCACCCCCAACCTTTAGCAACAAACATCTACTTTTAGGTCATCAACAAATATGAAATATAAGCTAACATTTTCAGTTATAATAAAACAGAGTCATGTATATAATATGTAGGATTACATTAAAGACCAAGTGTTGAACTTTAGGGGATACAACATGAGATGGTAAGATAGTAAATTAAAACCTCAAGACAGGATAATCAGAAAGAGAAGAGAAGGAAGAGGGTGTAGTATCTTAGTTAGAAGAAGTACATATTTAAAAAAACTTTTATTTCAGGTTCAGGGACAGATATGCAGGTTTGTTATATATGTACTGGCATCATGTGGGTTTGTTGTACAGATTATTTTGTCACTGAGTACTCAATAATGATTTTTTCTGCTCCTCTCCCTCCTCCCACCCTCCACCTTCAAGTAGGCCCCATTGTGTGTTCTTCCTCTTGTTGTGTCCATCTGTGTCATCATTTGGCTCCCACTTATAAGTGAGAACATGTGATATTTGGTTTTCTTTTTGATATAGGCTGTTTTTTAATCTTTCAGAAACACCTTTTATGTTTCTTTCCAATAACTACTCCTCTTAAAATTTACCTTATTGTGGCTGGCCACAGTGGCTTATGTCTGCAATCCTAGCACTTTGGGAGGCTGAGGTGGGTGGATCATGAGGTCAGCAGTTCAAGACTGGCCTGCAACCCTGTCTCTACTAAAAATACAAATATTAGCTGGGCATGGTGGTGCATGCCTGTAGTCCCAGCTACTCAAGAGGCTGAGGCAAGAGAATCGCTTGAACTGGGACCCGGGAGGTGGAGGTTACAGTGGGCGAGATCATGCCACTGCACTTCAGCTTGTGCTATAGAGCAAGACTCTGTCTCAAAAAAAAAGTTACTTTATTGTTTTCCATGTCATATATTTTTCTCATATTATTATTATTTTAAAAATAGGTGCCATATCTTAAATCCTGGGGGGCATGCAGAATATTTTTCTTAAATAAAGTGGGTAAAGGACACTCTTTTCAACAAATGGTGCTGGGATAATTGGCTAACCACATGTAGGTGAATAAAACTTGATTCTCATCTCTCACCTTATACAAAAATCAACTCAAGATGAATTAAGGACTTAAATCTAATACTTGAAACTATGAAAATTCTAGAAGATAACATTGGAAAAACCCTTCTAGACATTGGCTTAGGCAAAGATTTTATGACTGAGAACCCAAAAGCAAATGCAATAACAACAAAGATAAATCGCTGGGACTTAAATTAATTGAATTGAAGATCTTTTGCAAAGCAAAAAGAACAGTCAGCAGAGTAAACAGACAGCCCACAGAGTGGGGAAAAGTCTTCACAATCTATACATCTGACAAAGGACTAATATCCAGGACCTGGAAGACTCTAAAGACTTTTCCAGAAAGTTCCTAGAACTGATAAAGAATTCAGCAATGTTTCCAGATACAAAATTATACAAAAAAAATTGTACACGCATGTTTGAAGCAGCAAAATTCACAATTACAATAATGTGGAGCTGACACAAATGCTCATCAATTAATGAGTGTAGAAAGAAACTGTGAGATACATATGTGATGGGATACTACTCAACCGTAAAAAGGAATGAATGAATCACATTCACAGAGACCTGGATGAGACTGGAGACTATTATTCTATGTGAAATAACTCAGGAATGGAAAACCAAACATCCTATGTTCTCACTCATAAGTGGGAGCTAAGCTATGAGGATACAAAGGCGTAAGAATGGCACAATGGACTTTGGGAACTCAGGGGAAAGGGTGGGAAGGAGGTGAGGGATTAAAGACTACAAATAGAGTGTAGTATATACTGCTCAGGTGATGGGTTCTCTGTCTTCTGGAATAGTGTCAATGGGATTGGTAGCAATTCTTCTTTGAATGTCTGGTAGAGTTCAGCTGTGAATCCATCTGGTCTTGGACATTTTTGTTGTAGTTGGTAATTCTTTAATTACCATTTCAATTTCTCTGCTTGTTATTGGTCTGTTCAGGGTATCTAATTCTTCCTGATTTAAGCTAGAAGGTTTGTATCTTTCAAAGAATTTATCCATCTCTTTTAGGTTTTTTAGTTTATGCACCTAAATGTGTTCATAGTAGCCTTTAATGATCTTTTTTATTTCTGTGATGTCAGTTGTAACATCTCCTATTTCATTTCTTATTGACCTTATTTAGATTTTCTCTATTCTTTTCTTGCTAATGATCTGTCAATTTTACTTATCTTTTCAAAGACCAGCTTCTTGTTCATTTACCTTTTGTGTTTTTTTTTTTTGTTTCAATTTCATTTAGTTCTGCTCTGATCTTGGTTACTTCTATTCTTCTGCTGGGGTTGGGTTTGGTTTATTCTTGTTTTTCTAGTTCCTTGAGGTGTGACCTTAGATTGTCTGTTTCTGCTCTTTCATACTTGTTGATGTAGGCATTTAGAGCTATGAACTTTCCTCTTAGCACTGCTTTGGCTGTGTCCCAGAAGTTTTGATAAGTTTTATCACTACTTTCATTCAATTTGAAGAATATTTAAATTTTCATCTTGATTTCATTTTTAACCCAATGATCATTAAGGAGCAGGTTATTTAATTTCCATGTATTTGCATGGTTTTGGAGGTTCCTTTTGGAGTTTATTTCCAGTTTTATTATACTGTGGTGTGACATTGCTTGATAGAATTTCAGTTTTCTTCAAATTATTGAGACTCATTTCATGGCCCATCATGTGGTCTGTCTTGGATAAAGTTCCATGTGATGTCGAATAGAATGTACATTTGCAGTTGTTGTAAGGAATGCTCTCTATATATCTGTTAAGTCCATTTATTCCAGGGTATAGTTTATATCCATTTTTTCTTTCTTGACTTTCTGTCTTAATGACCTGTCTAGTGCTGTCAGTGGATTATTGAAATTCCTCACTATTACTGTGTTGCTATCTAATTTCTCAGGTCTATTAGTAATTACCTTATAAAATCAGGAGCTCCAGTGTTAGGTGCATATATGTTTAGCATTGTGGTATTTTTCTGTTGGACAAGACATTTTACCATTATATACTGTCCCTCTTTGTCTCTTTTTAACCATTGCTACTTTGAATTTTGTTTTGTCTGATAATAATAATAGCTACCACTACTTGCTTTTGGTGCCCATCTCCATGAAATGCCTTTTCTCACTGCTTACTTTAAGTTTTTGTGAGTCCTTAAGTGATAGGCGAGTCTCCTGAAGGTAGCAGATGGTTGGCGAGTTCTTATCCGTTCTGGAGTTCTGTGTCTTTTAGGTGGAGAATTTAGGCCATTTAAATTCAATGTTAGTATTGAGATGTGAGGTACTATTCCATTCATCATGCTATTTGTTGCCTGTGTACCTTTTTTGCTTGTTTGTTTTTACTTTTTAACGTGTATTTTTGTTTAATAGGTTCTGTGTGATTTCTGCTTTAAAGAGGTTCTTTTTTTCATGTGTTTCTAAGATTTGTTTCAAGATTTAGAGCTCCTTTTACCAGTTCTTATAGTGGTGGCTTGGTAATGGTGAATTCTCTGATCATTTGTTTGTCTGAAAAATGCTGTATCTTTTCTTCATGTATAATGCTTAGTTTCACTGGATGCAAAATTCTTGTCTGATAATTGTTTTGTTTGAGGAGGCTGAAGATAGGGCTCTAATCCCGTCTAGGTTGTAAGGTTTCTGCTAAGAAATCTGCTGTTAATCTGATAAGTTTTCCTTCACAGGTTACCTGGTGATTTTGCCTCACTGCTCTTAAGATTCTTTCCTTCTTACCTTTAGATAACCTGATAACAGTGTGGTTAGGCAATAATCTTTTTGTGCAGAGTTTTTCCAGATGTTCTTTGTGCTTCTTATATTTGGATTTCAAGGTCTCTAGAAGACTAGGGAAGTTTTCCTTGATTATTCTCCCAAATTTGTTTTCCAAACTTTTCGACTTCTCTTCTTTCTCAGGAACACCAATTATTCTTAGGTTTGGTCATTTAACATATTCCCAGACTTCTTGAAGGGTTTGTTCACATTTCCCCATTCTTTTTTGTTTGTGTTTGTTGGAATGGGTTATTCCAAAGACCTTGTCTTTGAGCTCTGAATTTCTTTTTTCTACTTGTTCAATTCTATTGCTGAGACTTTCCAGAGCATTTTGCATTTCTGTAAGTGTGTCCAATGTTTCCTGAAGTTTTAATTTTTTTCTTTATGCTATCTATTTCTTTGAATATTTCTTCCTTTGCTTTTTGTATCATGTTTTTTTGGTATTTCCTTGCACTGGGCTTTTCCTTTCTCCAGTGCTTCCTTTATTAGCTTAGTAACTAACCTCCTGAATTCTTTTTTAGATAAATCAGTTGTTTCCTCCTGGTTTGGATTCACTACCGGTGAGTGAGTGTGATTCTTTTGGGGTGTTAAATAGCCTTGTTTCGTCATATTACCAGAGTTGATTTTCTGGTTCCTTCTCATTTGGGTAGGCTCTATCAGAGAGAAGGTAAAAGCCCGAAGGCCGTTGTTCAGATTCTTTTGTCCCACAGCACGTCCCTTGATGTAGTAGTCTCTCCATTTTCCTATGGATGTGGCTTCCTGAGAGCTAAGCTGCAGTGATTGATATTTCTCTTCTGGGTCTAGACAGACTCAGAATAATTTCCATTTATTGGGATGGTTTTAAGCAATTTTTAAGGTCTTGATTTCTATTTTTATTGTTATGTGGTTCAAGAGTATGTTTAGCATGATTTCTGTTCCTTTGGTTTTGCTGAGGATTGTTTTATGTCTGATTGTGTGTTCAATTTTAGCGTATGGGCCATGTAGTAATGGGAAGAATTTATATTCTGTTGTTTTTGGGTGGAGAGCTCTATAGAAGCCTGTGAGATCCATTTGGTCCAACGTTGAGTTCAGGTCCTAAATATCTTTGTTAACTTTCTGCCACAATGATCTGTCTAATACTGTCAGTGGAGTGTTGAAGTCTCCCAGTGTTATTGTGCGGGAGTCTAAGTCTCTTTGCAGATCTCTAAGAACTTGCTTAGAATCTGGGCACTTCTGTCTTGGGCACATATATATTTATGATAGTTAGGTCTTCTTGTTGAATTGAACCCTTTACCATTATGTAATGCCCTTCTTTGTCTTTTTTGATCTTTGTTGGTTTCAAGTCTGTTTTGTCTGAAAAAAATGGTTAGATGCCACAAAATAGGTGTCAATGCCTTAACTATTTGTGTCTTGTCATGCCTGAGGGCCTCTTTCATCCTTGTCAAGGAGAGTGCTAACCTTTTCTCCTTTCATATAGCACAGAAAAAATTTCAAGTTATAATTGGTGCCAAAGAATTTGGGATAAAAAGCTTCCTTGAATTTGTCAAGAAAAGAGAAAACGTATACTTAGGAGAGTAATATCAATACGTATATGAAGAATAAGAAGGAATAAGTTTAGATATTTAAACAGTTAAAAGAATATTTAATACAGAAAATTATTATAGACAACATAGGATAGAATTTTGGTAGGAAGTATGATACAGATTTTAGTCTGTATTAAGTGTAGATTAATCTGTTAATCAGTTAGCTTGTATTAATCAAATAATAATAAAATGAAAAGACCATGGAGTCTGCTTAAAGAAAGCTGGATAGCATACCCTTTTGTCATTTTCCTGTTTCTCCCGCTGAAGACCTGCATGCCAGTGTAATGGCTGGAGCACTAGCAGCTTTTAGATCAATGGAGAGACCTTGAAAATAGGATCATGAATGGAGGAAGAGAGCAGAAAGGTAGGAGCCTGGATTTCTGAAGACACTATGGCACTGTCATTTTAAGACTCGGTTTCAAGCTTAGCTTCTTTACATGAAAACAAACAAACAAACTACTATCATGTTTTAGCAATTTTTTAAATTCCGTTTTATGCAGCTGAACTTATTCTTTTTGATAAAACTGATTTTGCATCTCCAAGCCCCTTGAATTTCTACAAAGTGTTTGTCACTAGTACATTCTAAAGGGAAAGAGAATGGGAAACTAATCTCATGCACTGTCTTTTAAACACATATCAGTGAGTCATTTTGCTTCTATATTAAACAGAGGAAGCATATCCTGAACACTTATCGAGTTGACTTTTTTTCACCATTAATGGAAGTATGTGTGATCATGAAGAAAGATTCTGTGTTGAGATACTGACCAGAGGTATACGGAAGCACATTGGCTAGGTTACACTGTGGTGATAAACCACCAAAATTTCGGTAGTTTAAGCAACATGACCTATTTCTTGTTCACTGTACATGTTCGACATGATATGACTGCAGGTTCTTTTCCATATAGTCACTCCACGCCATATGCTCTCTCCTTTGCACAGCAGGGGAAGAATAGGCTAGAAAGTTGGGCACTAGTATTTACCACTGGTGACTCTCATATCTCCTTACATCTGATTTGCTAGAATTGGTTACATGATCATGACTAACTCCAATAAAGGAAGCAGTATAGGCTTCCTCATACACAGAAGCAGGAAAGAGCTGAATGTTTAAGGACATTAATAATATCTACTACTCTACTAAAAAGTAAAATAATTTGTGCAAGTACTTTCAATACACAATAATAATTTTATCTTTTGTGAAACTAATTTATTTAGAGAAGTTTTTTCTAAAAGAACAAAATAAACTCTTTCCAAATAAGAATTTCTACAAGATTAATCTCTCTTTGGCAGCTGAAAGACCCTTTAACTGAGAAATAACAAGTCTCTTTGTTTAAGAAACAGATGAGCACTAAATCTTAAAGATTACAAACACCCGCACGAGTTTACTCATACATTCATCCTGTAGACACTGATTTAGCATCTGCTAAGTACAGTTCTGATGAGACCTATTGAATTAAAATGCAGAGTGCCAGATTTAAAAAGGGGAAATGGACGTGACTCTAAATATTTGTAAAATTTTTTCTCTAAATAGAATTTTATACAAAACACAGAAACAACATTATAATCTTCAAATACATTTGTGTTACCGGATGGTTCTTGGAAACTAATTACATTATTATGATTAAAAATACCACAGTGATATTAATCCCAATTGGGAAACTTTTAACATAATCTATTTAAGAAAACACATCAGAATCCCTGGGAACGAGGTACTGAGAAGACATTCTTGATAAGCTGACTCTAGCTAGCTTGACACACATTTTGTAATAATAAGTTAGAAATATGGTACTTTTCCACAAAATAAAAAAATCACTAGCTTTTAATGTAAGAGATATCAATCTACTTTTGTTTTTGGGTTTTCTTACATGGCATATATTGAACTATTCTACATAAGTATCAATGTACCAGAATTTCTTATGACAGATTAATAGCAATGTAAGGCAACATTTCAAATAACAATTTGAATAAAATCTCTGATCAGAAACTTCTCAATAGATAGGTTGCCAGTTACATGTTTATGTTCTATATGTGTTGGTAAAGCACTTCTGAAAAGATTTGAAAAGGTATTTTTCCCAATTCTGATTATTTTCTTAGGACAGATGACTTGAAATGACAATATTAGTTCAAAGGGTAAAAACATAAATTGAAAAGAATACATTCAACACATACTTTCAAATTGTTTCCAGACAGAAAATTATACTAATCTGTACTCCAACATATAATGAATCTACTGATGGCTCTTTATTTTTGTTAAAAACTTTATCAAAAATTATTCTTTCTTTTGCTATTCCATTGCTTTTCATCTTGAAAAGATATTTCTCTATTCATAAACCATGTTATTACTTGCCTGTATTTAATTCTAGTGTTATGATTTTGTTTTACTCTATTGCCTTCAATCTATTTAAGTAGTATTTACTTTATTCCTTTCAGCTGTAGGTTTTTGAGAGCAATGACATTCCTCTACACCTTTTAAACAAGAGTCTGTCTCATGGTAGATACTATGTGAATATTTCTAGAATAAATGGGGACTATGGTGGTTCTTACCTTTAGAATATCTCATGAATTTTTTATGTCTTAATGTGATTTTTCAAATCAGTTTCATTTTAGACAAAATTTTTATGTTTTAATTATGAAAACATAGCTATGTTAACTTCATATCTTTTGGTGTGTTTAAACATACATCCACAATCAACAAGGAACTAAAAAAATTAGCAAGAAAAAACCAAACAATCCTACTAAAAAGTGGGCTAAGGACATGAATAGACAATTCTAGAAAGAAGATATACAAATGGCCAACGAACATGAAAAAACATTCAACATCACTAATTATCAGGGAAATGTGAATCAAAACCACAATGCAATGTCCCCTTGCTTTTGCAAGAATGACCAATAATAAAAAAAATAATAGATGTTGGCATGGATGTGGTAAAAAGGGAACACTTTTACATGTTGGTGGGAATGTAAACTAGTACAACCACTATGGAAAACTGTGGAGATTCATTAAAGAACTAAAAGTAGAACTATCATTTGATCCAGCAATCCCACTCCTAGGTATCTACCCAGAGCAAAATAAGTCATTATATGAAAAAGATACTTGCACACACATTTATGGAGGCACAATTGGCAACTGCAAACTATGGAAGCAGCCCAAATGTCCATCAATTAACAAGTGGCTAAAGAAAATCTGGTATATATATATATTCCATGTAATACTTCTCAGCCATAAGAAGTAACAAAATAATGGCATTTGCAGCAATCTGGATGGAATTGGAGACCATTATTCTAAGTGAAGTAACTCAGGAATGAAAAATCAAACATCATATGTTCTCCTTCATAAGTGGGAGCTAAGCTATGAGGATGTAAAGGCACAAGAAAGATACAATGAACTCTGGGGACTTGGGGGAATGGGTGAGATGTGGGTGAGGAATAAAAGACTACACTATTGGGTACAAGTGTACACTGCTTGGTTGACAGGTGCACCAAAATCCCAGAAATCACCACTAAAGAACTCAGTCATGTAACCAAACACCATCTGTTACCCCAAAGCCTGTTGAAATAAAGAAAATGAAAGAAACAAGTAAAAAAAATTTCATTAACTACAGTTCAGTTTGGTAGGCAGCATTATTTATCAGGAGACTGTCAACAAGAATGGATGTTTATTTCAAAATTGAATGTGAGAAAACATTATAAAATTATTCTCTTTCTTTGCTCTACAGCAATTATAGAAATATTTATCATAATAGTACTAGAATGACTTGTTTAATCATATTATTTCTGGTTTCCTAAAAGTGCTTGCTTTTTACAATGCATACAGTTTGATATCAATACAGATAAAGGAGGGCAGGCAAGTTTCACATAAGGCCTTATACCTAAAAGTACTTCAATTAATGTTAGTTTCAGGAGACCAATTTTCAAAACTTACTTGACAGCTTTAACCTTTGGTATTTTTCCCCTGAATTATATATTGGAATATTTGCTTTCCCAAGTAACAATTTAGCATTTTATTTTATTTTATTTTCTCTTTTTACTGTAAAATAAAGCACAATACAATAATATATAGTTCAGTTAATCCTTCTAATGTGAATGTCCTTGCAACCATTATCCAGGTCAAGACATTGAACCTGGCCTGCCACCCCAAAGCCCCCCTTTTTCCTGATTCCGGTTACCTTCATTTTTCCTCCAACAGGAATAATTGTCTTAACTTGAATCAATATTTTATCTCTGTGTTCCTTGCAATTTATCATGCAAATGTGCATTCATAGGCACCATAATTTAGTCTTCAAGACATTCTACTTCAAAGCTTTAAAAAATGCTGTCTTTGTGCCAATTTCTCCAAAGAAAGATTAGAATGATAGTTTCCATTTTGTTGCTAAAAAAAAGTCCTTAGAAAAGGGTACACCTTTGAGTGCTCCTTGAATGGAATTTACATTGCCCTCACATTCACACAAAACATAAGACAAACTGTAATAACATTCTTGAGAAGAAATTCATTTCCAAAAATATTTCAATGACAGTCAATACTGTCAAAGGTGGCATCCAAGCTTTCTACAATTTATTCTGATAGCAATTATGTCTTTGGGCAAGCTGCACAAAGTTGTTGTTGCTACTAAACAACCTATATATTAATGAGGAAAAAGAAAAAAATATATATTTTAAAAATCAGGGGGCAATAAAAATGTCAGTGAAAAAAGGTTTTGAGTAGAGAATTTGGATGAGTCTAGGCCAACAATTAATGTAAATGGCACCAATTTCTTTTTCTTTGTATTTTTTTTTTAGATAAACTTTTATTTTTTTTCTGTTTGAGATGGGTTCTCATTCTGTTATTTAAGCTGGAGTGGCACTGGTGTGATCATAGCTCACTGTAGCCTTGAACTCCTGGGCTCAAGAAATCCTCTCGCTTCAGCCTCCTGCACAGTTGGGACTACAAAAGTGTACCACCAAGCTTGACTACTTTTCACATTTTTTAAAAAGACATGGGGTCTTGCTATGTTGCTCAGGCTGGTTTCAAACTCCTGGCCTCAAGCTATCCTCCCACCTTGGCCTCCCAAGTAGTTGGGTAATAGGTGTGAGCCACCATACCAGGCCGGGACAAACACTTTTATTGAAGAACAAAACTATATTGAAGAATACATAATTTACAACTGCACTGCTTTTATGAATTTTTATAAAGGGAAAATATTACAAATCATCCCTCAGATCAGGCTGTAGGACACTATGAGCAGGCAAAATGATAAGTATCCCTATGTCTCTTAGAAAACATTATCACTCCAACCTCCGTAAAACATAACTACTATACTAGCTTCCATCAATCTAGATTAGCTTACTGGTATGAAAAATGTGGTAATGTGCTACAATGTGTATGCATTCTATTGTGCTTGGATTCTTTTGCTCAACATTTTGATAGTGAGTTTCACATTGTTGCATGCAATAGCAGTGCTTCTTGCTGTGTACTGTTGCATGGTATGACTATACGATGGTTTATTTCTTCATTTTATTACTGACGGACATTTCAGTTGCGTTCAGTTTTTGCTTCATTAAAAATAATGCTACTCAGGAGCCTTCTTCTATTTTCCTTTTGGAGAATATATATGTGTACATATTTCTGTTGAGTAAACAGAAAGCAATGAAATTCCTTCATGCAAGACTATTGAGTGGGGCCAGGTGCGGTGGCTCAAGCCTGTAATCCCAGCACTTTGGGAGGCCGAGGCAGGTGGATCACGAGGTCAAGAGATCGAGACCATCCTGGTCAACAAGGTGAAACCCCGTCTCTACTAAAACTATAAAAAAATTAGCTGGGCCCGGTGGCGCGTGCCTGTAATCCCAGCTACTCAGGAGGCTGAGGCAGGAGAATTGCCTGAACCCAGGAGGCGGAGGTTGCGGTGAGCCGAGATCGGGCCATTGCACTCAAGACTGGGTAATAAGAGTGAAACTCACTCTCAAAAAAAAAAAAAAAAAAAAAAAAAGAGTATTGAGTGGCCAAATTAGCAGATACTGCTAAACAGTTTTCCAAAGAATTTAAATTTTTTACAGTCTCATCAGCAGTGTCAGATTTCCACTTGCTTGCCATTCTCATGAACACTTGGAACTGTTAACCTTCTAAATTTCAGCTTCTTTGTTAGGTGTGCAGTGATCTCATTGTGGTTTTAGCGTGTCTTTTTCTGGGAATTAATGAGGTTGTAAACCTTCTTTATATGCTTATTGGCTACTGCTTATCTTTCTTGTGCAATATTGGTTCAAGTCTTTTTCTCATTTTGTGTTTAAATGGATTTTCTTTTTCTTTTCAGATCTTCTTGATATATTCTGGATACAAGTGTTTTATCTGCTAGATGTATTGAAACTATCTAGTAACTATGGCTTAACTTTAACTTTGTTATTAGAAATTCTTAACTGTAATCAAGTTCATAGTTTTCTTGTATTCCTATTTTTGTCCTGTTTAAGAAACCTTGGCCTGCCCCAAGTTCATGAAGTATGTTAACTTCTAGATGCCTTATTGCTAACTTTTTACATTTAGGATTACAAGCTATCTGGAATTGACTTTTTTCCCCATGCTGTGGGGTGGGAATCATGATTCATATTTCTCCCAATGAAATTAAATTTTTCTGGAGCAATTCATGAAAAGAATAATTTCCCCCTTTGCATAGTGGTGGCATGTTGATTATAAATCAGGTGACTGTTTCTGTGTATCTTTCCAGGGTCTCTGTTTTGTTCTGTTGTGCTACTCTTTGGTCCTACAACAGCACTAATCTTAATTACTGCTGTTTCATATCTTGATATGTGATCATTAAGATACCTGGTTTTTATTGTTTTATGTATTGAAGAGTGTTATACATAAATCTTAGAATCCAATTTCCACCTACATTCAATTGAAATATTTTTAATCAATTTGTGAAAAAAATTAATGTATTTATAATATTGAGGCTTTCTAACTATGGTTTATAAAAATTAATATATTTATAATATCGAGGCTTTCTAACTGTAGTTTATTACTGCATTTATTTAGATCTTTATCTCAGTAATGTGTGGCAATTGTTTTGTAGAGGTCATGCTGATCTTGTTAGATTTAATCCTAAGTCTTGGATATTTCTGAAGCTAGGGCACTGGAGCCTAAATAAAACATATCACTAGAAAAGTCATTTGTGACTAGAAACAGATCATAGAGGAAACTAGATATCTTCCCATATAAATAGTTATTCTCACAGAATACTAAGTAGAGACGTTTTATTTTTCATTATTGGTGAGTGTATATGTAAATTGGAAATATTTAAGAAACAATTATATCTAATATGTAATCACTTAGCTGGCTTAATTTCATTCTCTAATCTGTCTCAATATTACAAATAATAGTAACAATCATAGAAAGTTGGAGCCAGAAGTAAACCCCTTATGAAGTCTAGAAAGTCTCAGGCCACTACTAATTTTTGTGTGGCTTGTATACAGAAATGTATTTTCTCTCACTTCTGGAGGCCAGAAGTCCCAGACCAAGGTGTCAGCATGGTTGATTTCTTCTAAGATCTCTCTCCTTGGCTTGCAGATGGCTGCTTTTCTCTCGTTTCTTCATGTGGTCTTTCTTCTGGGTGATGGTGTCCTAATCACCTCTTCCGATAAGGGCACCAGTCGTACTGGCTTGGGGCCCCGTCTCATGGCTTTGGTTTGTCTTCGTTACCTCTTTAAAGCCCGGTCTAACACATTACTTGCTGAGGCCCTGTCAGTTAGAAAAGGTTTCTTGCCGTAATTTCAACAAATGATGAGGTAGGTAAACAAACAAAAGCAGCGGAATGTTTTTCAGATTTTTAATTGAGCCGGTATAATTGTCCTCTCAAACAACTGTGTTATTATAAAATAATTGCATTGTTGCAAAGTTACACTTGATACTGTGCCTTTTCTCTTTCCTTCTGTTGGACTGTCTATCCCAGACCCAGTCCTTGGATGTCTTTCTTCTCTATGTGGACTATCATGGCATTTCTTACTCTGTATGTATATGTCCCATGACTTCCAAACTTACGTATTCTGGGATCCTATATATATAAACACAACTGTCTACTTAAAATTTCTGCATGGATGTCTAATATACATCTGAAATGCGTACTGTCCCTTTGGACATACATGTCTGAAAACACATTTCTGCTCCTTCCTCCAAACCTGCTTCTCTTGCCTTCTTGTTAGCAGCAACTCTTCCAGATGCTTACTATAAAACTCTTGGGTATTTCCTTTAACTCCTCTTCTCCTCTTTTGCCTTATATGGGAGGCCCTGGACTTTCTCTTTGCATTTTTTCTTTTCTTTTTCCATACTTTAAGTTCTGGGGTGCATGTGCAGAACATGCAGGATTGTTGCATAGGTATATACACAGGTATACCACACATACCTCTGGTGGTTTGCTGCATCCACCCCCACCATCATCTACATTAGGTATTTCTCCTAATGTTAGCTCTCCCCAGTTCCCTCACCCCCGCTATCCCTCCCCTAAAACCCCCACCCCTCAACAGGCCCCATTGTCTGATGTTCCTCTCCCTGTGTCCATGTGTTGTCATTGTTCAACATTCACTTATGAGTGAGAACATGTGGTGTTTGGTTTTCTGTTCTTGTGTCAGTTTGCTGAGAATGATGGTTTCCAGCTTCATCCATGTCCCTGAAAGGACATGAACTCATCTGTTTTTATGGGTTTCTTTATCCAGTCTATCTTTGATGGGCATTTGGGTTGGTTCCAAGTCTTTGCTATTGTGAACACTGCCACAATAAAAATACATGTGCATGTGTCTTTATAGTTGTGTTTTATAACCCTTTGAGTATATACCCAGTAATGGGATTGCTGGTCAAATGGTATTTGTAGTTCCAGATCCTTGAGGAATTGCCACACTGTCTTCCATAATGGTTGAATAAATTTACACTCCCACCAAAAGTGTAAAAGCATTCCTATTTCTCCACATCCTCTCCAGGATCTGTTGTCTGCTGATTTTTTAATGATCACAATTCTAACTGCTGTGAGATGGCATCTCATTGTGGTTTTGATTTGCATATCTCTAATGACCAGTGATGATGAGCATTTTTTCATGTTTTTTGGCCACATAAAAGTCTTCTTTTGAGAAGTGTCTGTTTATACCTTTCACACACTTTTTGATGGGGTTGTTTTTGTCTTGTAAATTTGTTTAAGTTCTTTGTAGATTCTGCTTATTATCCCTGTGTCAGATGGGTAGATTGCAAAAATGTTTTTATGTTCTGCTGATTGCCAGTTCACTCTAATGATAGTTTCTTTAGCTGTCAGAAGCTCTTACGTTTAATTAGATCCCATTTGTCTATGTTGGCTTTTGTTGCCATGGCTTTTGATGTTTTAGTCATGAAGTCTTTGCCTATGCCTATGTCCTGAATGGTTTTGCCTAGGTTTTCTTCTAGGGTTTTTATGGTGTTAGGTCTTATGTTTAAATCTTTAATCCATCTGGAGTTAATTTTTGTATAAGGTGTGAAGAAGGGATCCAGTTTTGGCTTTCTGCACATGGCTAGCCCGTTTTCCCAAAACTATTTATTAAGTAGGAAATCCTTTCCCCATTGCTTGTTTTTGTCAGGTTTGTCAAAGATCAGATGGTTGTAGATGTGTCGTGTTACTCCTGAGGCCTCTGTTCTGTTCCATTGGTCTATATCTCTGTTTTGGTACCAGTACCATGCTGTTTCAATTATTGTAGCTTTGTAGTATAGTTTGAAGTCAGGTAGCATGATGTTCCCAGCTTTTTTTTTTTTTTTTTGCTTAGGATTCTTTTGACTTTGTGGACTCTCTTTTGTTTCCATACGAAGTTTAAGTTTTTTTTTTTCCCCCAGTTTTGTGAAGAAAGTCAATGGTAGATTGATGGAAATTGTGTTGAATCTATAAACAAATTCTCACTGCCACCTGTAGAATCTCTCAAGTCCACTCTCCATTATCTCTTGCACCCAGGCTTATGTTATATTCTGCCCATTTCCCCCACTGCTTCCATCCTTATCACTCTCAGTGATGGAGCAGTCAGAGTCACCCTGCTGAAATGTAAGTCAGATCACGTCCCTCCATTGCTGCAGACCTCCAATGACTTCCTATCTTATTGAAATTAAAGGTTTCTATAATACCTGATTTCCCTAAACTTGTCTGAATAAATTTCTAACAACACTTTTCTTCATGTACTCAGTTCCAGCTACAACTCTTTTCTTCATCTACTCAGCTCCTTGCTATTCCCTGAACGAACAGAGATGGAGAGCACTTTTTGATTCTTCTGCCTTAGAAATTATTTTCAATATATCCCAATATATCTTCCAATTGCCTCCTTCAGGTCTTTGTTTAAATGGCATCCCAACTGGGAGACTTTATCTGACTGTTGTTTACAATTGTAACATTACACTCCTCTCTTGCCTCCTCACTTCCTTTTCTTTTTATTAATATTACTTATCCCCATTGAAAATACTATAAAATGAACTTAATTATTTTGATTTATATCTGCCTTTCTGCACACATGTGCAGAGCCTATGTAGATAGTAGTTTTTATTTCTTTGACTTATTGATGCATTTCCCCCACATAAAATGATATACTGCAGTTTTTGTTTGTTTGTTTTGAGAAGGAATCTCACACTGTTACCCAGACTGGAGTGCCATGGCACAATCTCGGCTCGCTGCAACCTCCATCTCTGGTTCAAATGATTCTTCTGCCTCAGCCTCCTGAGGCACTGGGATTACAGACAGAAGCCATCACACCTGGCTAATTTTTTTGTTATTTGTAGTATAGACAGGGTTTCACATGTTGGCCAGGCTGGTTTCGAACTCCTCACCCCAAGTGATCTGCTTGCCTCAGCCTCCCAAAGTGCTGGGATGACACGTGTAAGTCACTGCACTCAGCTATTATGATTATTGTCTTAATGTAATCATTGTATTAGGCTATTTAAAATTACTATGTAAATTGTCAAAATTATAAAAGGATTTAGCTGTCCTACAGAGCTTTAATGTTTATAAACATATGAAAGTAAGTCCTACATAAATTAAGAGGTATTAAGCTGGTTTCCATGTTATGACAAGTAAAAAAAAAAAATGAACAAACTAGCTACCCAGAATAGGTAAGCGTGGGAATTTCTATAAAGCTATTTTAATGAAAGAATTCTGCTAGCATTTATGATGGCTAAAGAAAAGTGAACCTAAAATATACCACAGTGTATAAACAAGGTTGATGACATAAAAATACTGAGGATTGTCCCCCTCGTGTCTGAGACTGAGAAAATCAGTTGTTCTAGTGTCCTTAATACATTACTTGGCTTGGTTAGCATTGTCAAAGGACAATATTTACTTCAGTTATTTAAATTAATTTTGAAAATGAAAAATTCATAAGGCTGAAAGGGCCATGGAAGATAAAAATTAGTTCAGTCACAGAAAATTTAATGTCAGTGCTTACTTCCTGGAGCACGTTAATACATTCTGTGTTTTGTTCCTCACAGAAGAACCTTGTTAAGATTTCAGAACAGAAAAGGAAACATTTTCCTTGTAAAGAGACTGATTGTATTTGAGGTAGGAAAAACATACTCAGGAGTAAATATTTTGCCTGAGAAATAACTTGTATAACACTTTCAATATCCAAACATTTATTTTTAAAATGTAATTTGAATTTCTCTGAGTTGCTTATAAATAAGCAACATTTCTTATAGGAATAGTTTTAGCAAGAAATTAAAATTTCAACAAATAAATAAACTATTATATTTATATAAATCAAAAGCATTATAAAAAAGAAATATTCCTCAAGAAAAAAAACATTGGTCAGCTACTATATCTAACTGGTTATATCTGCTAGCCTAGTATATATGGTAGTAACTGATTTTATTATTCTGAATGAAAAAATAAATTCATCTTCCATATAAAATTATTTTTTCCCAATAAAACTACAATGTTAGAGAAGAATGGAATCATATTACAGTAACATTCTACCTTTATCTTATTAATAGTTAATATGTTGAGGAACAAATTATGACTTAGTTTTATGACATATATCAATTTCTTCCTACCCATTCTCTCTGTGCTTAGAAAAACATCAGCATGAGCTAAAACAGCTTTTAAAAGCTAAGTTACCTACCCAAAGCCTCAAGAGATTTCATAATTCTAGGCCTTATTTTCTGTATCTGTAAAATAAAAGGCTAGGACTAGAAGACCTAAGATGAATTCAAGGTTTATCATCTCACAACTCAAGATCACACAAATAACTCACCTGATATAGATGTGTAGTCATCTCTCTCAGAGCTCTTGTCACACTGTATTGTAACTTGGCCTCCTATTTATTTTTAACCCATCTTGTTCCTTTGTAATTCTGTAAGGGGATTTCCACTCTGTCTTACCTACGCCTATCCAGATATCCATCTAGTTGTACATGCACCTATTTTTCATCTACCTATTAATTTATATAGTAATCCACTCACCATCCATTTTCTGATCTATTCATCTGCTCATTCATTCAACTAATTATTGATCACTTAATCTGTGCCAGGCTTACAATGTTGGAGAGACATGTATATATTCCAATTATAACATAGTGAGTTAAGTATAATAAACAGGTTTCATAAAATCAATTCATCCCAAAGTTGGTTGAAGATAGATAAGAAAAATTTCCTATAGAAGGTACCAGTAAGAATTTCAGGACACTGTGGGAAGATAGAATAAAAAGTGAAGAAATGACATGTGCAGGAGTGTGAGAGAACATGAAGAGTGGATAGAACAAAATTGTTGCTTCTGGCAAAGTCCACTGTGTGCTTTCGAGGAGAGGCAGGAGAGAGGAAGGTGATAGGAATTTAGACTGTCCCAAAGTGAGGGGAAAATATACATATGTGTAGTAAATACATATATGTAATATATAACATATATAATATGTACTACACATGTATTACAACACATATAGTGTGTATTGCATATGTAATACAACATATGCAATACATATCTGTTGCATACATATATGCCATGTAACATACATGTAATATATGTTATGTAACATATGTGTATTATATCCATCCCTTGAATGGGGGGTATAATAGGAAAAGTGATAGGAAATTAGGCTGTCCAAAAGTGGGAAAAAAATATATACATGCAATATATATGCATGTATATAACATATATATACATGTGTATAACATATATACATGCATATATGAATGTATATAACATATATATACATGTGTATAACATATATACATGCATATATGAATGTATATAACATATATATATGTGCACATATATTACATGTATATATACATTTTTCCATACTTTGGGGGAAATATATATATATACATATATATTACATGTATATATATATATATATTTCTCCCCACCTTGGGACAGCCTAATTTCCTATCACTTCTCTCTTTCCTGTATACATATATATATATATATATATATATATATACACACACACACACACGCACAGACACATATATATGTATTTATATATACAGAAATGATATATAGAGATACATATATACAGAAACTATATATATATATATATATATATATATATATATATTTATGCCAGTTTCTGTAACCATTTGCTCATTGACAGGCACCAATTCTGTTCCCATATTTCGGCTATTATGAATAATGTTGCAAGGAACACAGGAGTGCAATATCTTTAATAGGTGATTTTATTTCCTTTGAATATATATCCAGAAGAGGGATTTCTGGGTCATATGATAATTCTATTTTTATATTTCTGAGGAGCATTCGTACTATTTTCTTTAAGGGCTGCACTAATCTACATTCCTGCCAACAGTGTACAAGGGTTCCTTTCTCTCCACACTCTGGCCAACACCTATCTCGTCTTTCTGATAACAGCCATCCTAATGGGTACAAGTTACCATCTCCTAGTGGCTTTGGCTTTGATTTACACTTTCCTGAGGAATGGTGATGTTGAGCATCTTTTCACATACCTGTTGGCCTATTTTGGATCTTTGCAGAAATGTCTATTCAAGTCCTTTGTCCATTTTCAATTGGGTTACGTATTTTCTTGTTATTGAGTTGTTATATGCATTATTTATAAATTTTGGATATTAATCCCTTTTGAGATACATAATTTGCATAAACGTTTTCCCAGTCTATAGGTTGCCTTCTCACTTCACTGACTGTTTCCTTTGCTGTGTGGAAGCTTTTTAGTTTGATGTTGTTTCATTTATTTACTTTTGCTCATATAGTCTGAGCTTTTGGTGTGATAGGCAATCACTGCCAAGGTCAGATAGATAGACCTACTTTTAAGTTTCAATCACTTAATGTTCTTTTAGCTAATTAATTTGAATAAAGATATGCAAAATGTTCTATCTTGGGCAACATAATATAATGATGTGATTATAATTGTCTAGCACAGTGCCCGGCACACAGTAGACACTCATACAAAATAGTAGATGGACCGTATGTCCCTTCTCTGAAGCCTGGGTAGGTTCTAGGCTCCTTCCCACTCTTAAGAAGGATGCAGGCTGCTGCTGTGACTACTGGTGTATGCATTGAGCAGATAAAGCTCTTTTTATTTAACGTCCCTGAGGTGAGATCGATTGACTGGTAAATAGTCAGAGGGGTCCCTGTTAAGCAGCACTGGGAGACAGCAGCATTCAGAGACGAGAAGGCCATCTGTTATTCCTAGCAATGTCACTGTCCCAAAGTGGGGGACATCAATGATTCACAACCGTTTCTCTTTCTGATCTTATTTTAAAAAGTATTTCTAATTTAACAACAAAGATGGTATTTTAAAGCACTCTTCTTATAAATACGTCTTTTGGAAGGGCTTCAATCCATTACTACTACAAATCACTTACTCATCACACCACCTACCAGTGTTTTTCTCTCCCTGCCTGTCTTTTTTTGGTTCCAGAGATATTAACTCTTATCTTACCTGTATCAAATGCTATGAACATTAGAAAGATGTCAAAAATTCCCCAAAGTCTTAACTTCATTTTAAAGAGTTTCTGGAAATGTTAAATGCTCACCTAAGACAACGTTTTTCTATCTACAAGTATGATATATTCACTCATTTAATCTGGCAAATGAGAAATGTAAAGATGATCGTTGAAAAGTATGAGGTACAGAAATCCCTTAAACTCCGTGTCTTTTCTTCTATAACTTGAACTTGTTATTAATCCGTTAAAATCCAAAGAAGTATTTTGTATCATGAAGAAATCATTCCTAACAGTTAAATTCTTAGAAGAAGAGATAATATAGTATAATATATTCAGATAATATAATATCCAACAGAGAGTAAGTATCCATTAATGCTATTTGTGTGTATATAATACACGCAAATAATATGTATGTATATATGTACATATAATACAGTCATATTAGCATCTTTTCATACTTGGCCTTTTTTGTATCTTTGGAGCAATGTCTATTCGAGTCCTTTGTCCATTTTTAATGTGTATATTTAGTGTATATTGTGTATTTAATGTGTATAAAGTGTGTGTGTGTATATATATATATATATGTGTGTGTGTGTATATATATATATATATATATACACACACACACATATTATCTCATCTAATTTTTTTTTTTTTTGAGATGGAGTTTCGCTCTTGTTACCCAGGCTGGAGTGCAATGGCGCGATCTTGGCTCACCGAAACCTCCGCCTCCTGGGTTCAGGCAATTCTCCTGCCTCAGCCTCCCAAGTAGCTGGGATTACAGGCACGCGCCACCGTGCCCAGCTAGTTTTTTTTTTTTGTATCTTTAGTAGAGATGGAGTTTCACCATTTTTTGACCAGGATGGTCTCGATCTCATGACCTCGTGATCCACCCGCCTCGGCCTCCCAAAGTGCTGGGATTACAGGCTTGAGCCACCGCGCCCGGCCTATTTCATCTAATTTTCTAAAGAATCCATGAGATAGGGATTCACTTTATATTATTAATAGAGAAATCAAATAGCTTGGTCAGTGTTATCCACCTGGTAAAAGGCAAACCTACATCTGTGACTACAAGTCTGTGCCCTTTTCACTACCACTGTCTCTGATACTCTCAGTTTTTGTATTTTGTGAACTAGTTAACCCCTTGAATCCTTTAGGACTAATACCCAATTTCCTATTTCGCCTTTACTGTAGTGATAGTAGTAATAATACCATCCACCAAGCCTCAATCATGAGCCAGGCACCTTGCTAATAGTGCTGTATACACTATGATATCCTCTCAAAAAGTCTTTGAGTATTTAAAATGACCAACATTTGTGTAGCCATTCTTATTTGCTAGTGGCTTTTTGCAGCGGTTTTCTCAGCATATTAACTCTCTTAATCCTCATGTGATTGGTATCATTTTATCCCCATTTTACAGTGAAGGAAACTGAGGTATAAGGAGACTTAAGTTATCTTGGTTAAGACAGCCCAACAGCAAATGCAGAGATGAGCTTCACCTCCAGATATTCTGGCTCCAGAGTTCTTGAGTCCTTGCTCTTTACTTTTATTTTGAAAATGAGGCCAGGCCCTGTAGCTAATATGAGTAATCTCAGCTCTCTGGGAGGCTGACATGGACAGATCACTTGAGAGGCCAGGAGTTCGAGACCAGCCTGTCTAAGATGGTGAAACCTTGTATCTACAAGAAAATACAAAAATTAGCTGGGCATGGTGGTGTGTGCCTATAATCCCAGCTACTCAGGAGGCTGATGCATAAGGATGACTTGAATCCTGTAGGCAGAGATTTCAGTGAGCAGTGATTATGCCACTGCACTCCAGCCTGGGTGACAAAGTGAGACTCTGTCATCGTATATTCTTACTCGTAAGTGGGAGCTAAGCTATGAGGATTCAAAAGCATAAGAAAGACACAACAGACTTTGGGGAATCAGGGGTGGGAAGATGATGAGGGATAAAGACTACCAACTGGGTTCAGTGCATACTGCTCGGGTGACAGGTGCACCCAAATCTCACAAATCACCGCTAAAGAACTTACTTATGTAACCAAATACCACCTGTTTCCCCAAAACTTATGGAAATAAAAAATAAAAATATAAAAATAAATAAAAGCTATCTGAAGGAGAAAGGAAAAAAATTGAGCAAACAGCTGGAAAAATTTAGCTAAACCAAAGAAGATGATTTGGATAAAATTGGCCAAGTAAAGACTGTCATACAATGTGGCTGATCTCAAGGAAGTATATGCATTTTTGCTTATGTAGCATTATAATGAAATTAATGACACAACTTGTAATCTTTTTTAGATGAGTATTTGCCTTGTCTTCTTAGAGAAGAATGCAGAGCATAGCTTTCTGAGATGACACAGGAAGAATCTCATGAAAGAAAGTTATTGTCATGGATTGCAAAGCAAAGATGCTGTCAAGAGCCCTCGGCATGGATAAGGTAATTTGTACCAGCATTGGCACGGTGGCTCAAGCCTGTAATCCCAGCACTTTGGGAGACCGAGGTGGGTGGATCACGAGGTCAAGAGATCGAGACCATCCTGGTCAACATGGTGAAATCCTCTCTCTACTAAAAAAGAAAAAATACAAAAAAAAAAAAAAATATGGGCATGGTGGCGTGTGCCTGTAATCCCAGCTACTCAGGAGACTGAGGCAGAAGAATTGCCTGAACCCAGGAGTCGGAGGTTGCAGTGAGCCGAGATTACACCATTGAACTCCAGCCTGGGTAACAAGAGTGAAACTCCGTCTCAAAAAAAAGGAGTCCCAGGCCACTGACTTAAACACTTCCTCTTCATTGTCAGGCATTCTGGCCAGTCACTTGCTGCTGTTGACATTGTGCCTACCTCTAGCAGTCCTTAATTTGGTATGTTGAAATGAAGTGTCAAATAGAGGAGTCAACAGACTGTAGTTTCTCAAATAATAATCTACAAAATTGTGGAATCTAAGGATATATTAGGATTCTTTGGCTTTTTTTCTTAAATGAGTTAATATATTACTTAAATTTAACATTGTAAATTAAGCATGTAACTGTAGGTGGAGTCTTTTTTAGGAATGATAAACAATGTGAACAGACTCATACATGTACTAGAATTAATGCTTGGGGTTGATATGAACAATTTTGGTTATTCAGAAATTTGCTTATTTTGATTATTATACTGCATAGGTTTCAGTTTCCAAATAAGTGACTTACAGATAAAAAGTACCAGTAATGTTTGTGTATGTGTCACTCACTCTTCAGAGGTACTGTCACTGATTAGAACTTACAGTGCATCAGTACCAAATCCCTTCATAGTTTTAGCCAGTTGTCCCTTACAATTAAAACAGTATCAACTGTATTAAAAACTTAAAAAATCTACACTGTAAAACATCCTTCTGTAATCAATCATACTTAACTTATATCCATATAATTTTTTTTTCAGTGTGTTAGTTTCCTTCTCCTTTCTGGAATTTAATTAATTGTTCACAGGAGACTTTGACAAAGGTAGTCCCGACAGATGATGGTTACAAACTGTTTCTTGTTTAACAATTGTGATATTAGCTATATTGTACAAATATTTGCAACTATGCCCAAAAAGCATGCACAATAATATAATTAACTGTGTTTTATGGATTTCAATACGCAGTATTTTCTAGATAACTGAAACCACAAGTGAATCTAAGCTGAAAGGTAATGCCATGAAAATAGACATTTCCGGAACACCCACCGTGTGCCTGTAAGTGTACTGGGTAGCTTTACAGATGTTGTCTCCTTTCAAGCCAGATTTTATCACCTTGTTTAAGATGAGAAGACTGAAGGTCCGAAAAGTTATCAAAAAAATCCTCATTTTGAATTCAGGTCTTTCTGATTTTGTAGCCCCCATTTTTTCTACTCTGTCTTGCTGCCTTTCTGGTAATTGTAAAGCAAGCAAACATTACAATGGATCTGGATATTAAATCAAAAATTTTAATAATCAGTGGAACTAAAAATGGTAAATAAAAAAGACAGAGGCCTTCACATATTTTAGGGGAAGTGCCAGTAACAGAACTTGAAGTAGTTTTTGGTGTTTTGCTGCATACTTCATTTTAGAACTTTCAAAATTTTATCTATGCCTTTATTGTATCATAACAATATTTCCCAGATTACAAATCTTGGGCTTATTATCTAAATTAAATAAAATTATGCCAGTAACACAGTTTATCCCCAATAATAGAAACAGAAATCACAGAGCTATTGATAGATTCTAATAAGGAATAAGAAGGCTGATACCAAAGATGGGGTTAAAACACTCATGAGTTTAATTTAATATTCACCTTTAGGTTTCTATAAGATCCAGGGAAGAAGAGAAGATACCACTATGTGGGAGGTGAAAACATGTCTCGAGCTGGCAGCTAGACAGGACCGTGAGCTTGCCTTAAGTCATCTGTGTTTCTCCCACTCCTGGCATTGTACGGTAGTCAGAGACTAATTACAGTGGTGATGATAAAGTTAATGAAGTTGGAAAATTCCCAGAAATAATTGTCTGAATGAATGGGGTAAGGAATGTGATGTACAAGATATAATGGCTAATTGGACACTGAAGAAGCTGATTCTGTGGACATTCCCTCATGAAAAAGAGCTCAGGAACAGAAATATATTGAGAAACAACGAAGTATCAATCACTTGACCTGAAATAATAATGAGTCTGACAAAGAACAAAGTAAAGCATGAAGAGGGTTTAGAAGCCAAGTGGATAATCAGCAGATGCTTTGTGGTGAATTAGGGATGCTGAATCTCAATTCTTTTCAGGGAATGAAAAGCAACCGAAGGCTTTCGCTGGAAAAGCAGAATGTTTGGAAAGTTCCTTCATTATAAAAAGGGACTTAGATTCGATTTGCAAATCACTCTTTTTCGGTGTTTGAAATGCTTGAGGGATTTAGATGTTCAAATGTGTAATTGAAATGTAAAATGTCTAAAGAAATTGAATTAATGAGGTTCATAAGTGGTGTTAAATGTTTAGGGAAAATTAATCTGTCAACTTTATGTCAGTTGAACACTGATCAAAGCAAAAGGGAGAATGGCATTCTTTAAATTTTAACAAAAACACTCAATTTATATGTGCCTTTATTAGATATCTCTTCGAATAGTTAAAAGAAATTAATTTAATTATAATTTTAACAAATTCAAATCAAAATGAATAATTGTAAGTACTATTTTGTATACATATGTATACAATTTCTTGGACATTAAGAAATAATTGGGAAAAAATAGAAAGAATTGGGCTGGGTGTGGTGGCTCACACCTGAAGTGCCAGCACTTTGGGAGGCCAAGGTTGGGGGGAATCACCTGAGGTCAGGAGTTCAAGATCAGCCTGGACAATATGATGAAATCCCCTCTTATACAAAAATACAAAAATCAGCTGGGCATGATGGCAGGTGCCTGTAATCCCAGCTACACGGAGGGGCTGAGTTGGAAGAATCACTTGAATCTGGGAGGCACAAGTTGCCGTGAGCCGAGATTGTGCCATTGCACTTCAGCCTGGGTGACTAGTGAGACACCGACTCAAAAAAAAAAAAAAAAAAAAAAGAAAGAAAGAATTGATTTGCAGTCAAACTATGGAATGCTTTCATCTAGAACTTTAGTCCTAGCATCAATATATGTGTACTTTAAAAAATAATAAACTCTATTTTGGAATAATTTGAAGCAATGAGACTTGTCTTTCTCATCCTATCATATCTGTGGGTACATGATATCCACGTGACATTACTGGTGATGTTTATCTTGATTACTAAGTTAAGGTAGTTTTGCAAGTTTCTCCACTGTGCAGTTAATATTTTTCCCTTCTAATACTCTCTTCTAAGTCTAGCCCATACTCAAAAAAAAAAAAAAAAGGCATCAGGAGCTAAATTTCACCTTCCGGCAGGGGTAGGTATTTACATACATTGTTTGGAATTCTTCTGGAATAAAAGATTTGTTTCTTGTTTTGCGATTATTTACTAAACCTCTTAGAACCTTAATCTCTAAAATTACCAGTACTTCACTCTGCAAAAGATTGCTATGAGGATCCATAATAAAGATAAAAATTTTATAAAAGCCATAAAAGTTGCAAGCGATTATATTCACTCAGGTATATTTCTGAGATTAATACAAACATATATATTTAAAAACAAAAGTAAATATTTTTTCAGTGTGTTAACGCACTGAACATCATTTTGAATTATATTTGCTTCCTTCAGATGACACCAAGAGCAAATCCTTCATCAATGAAGTGCAGATTGTGCATTATCAATTAGGATGACACAACTCTTTAAAAAAGAATCTTACTGCATAGGTATTATCTATGTTTATCTTACATTACCTGGGTATGTCTGAGGTATATATTTGGGTACACAAGTTCACAACACAGGGTTCTACACTTTCCATTGAAATCATAAGATCAATTCCCTTTCTCTCTCCCTCTTTTTCTTCCTCTTTCTTCCTCTCCTTCACTCCTTTTTTTTTCTTTCCTTCTCTCCTTCCTTTTTCTAAAAAAAAAAAAAAAAGAATATGTCCACATCTTTACATATGATCTGCAAATGCCTGTCTTCGGTTTCCTACATTATGCTGATGCCGTTTTAAGGCATCAGTAGATAGGTTTAAAAAAAAAAAGGAATACACAAGGCTGGGTAATTATAAAAAAGATAGGTTTATTTAGCTTATGATTCTGCTGGCTGGAAAGTTCAAGACTGGGCATCTGGTGAGCAGGCTACTTCCACTCATGATGGAAGGTGAAGGGCAGCAGGGGTGTGCAGCGATTACATGGCCAGAGAGGAGGCAAAAGAGTTGGGGAGGTTCCCTGCTCTCTTTAACAACTAGCTCTCATGAGGATTAAGAGTAAGAATTCACTCTCTTCCCCACCAGGAAGAGCATTAATATATTCACGAAGGATAGTGAATATATTATCTCCTCCAACCATGGGGATCAGATCTCAACGTCAGAATCGGAGGAGACAAACATCCAAACTACAGCACCTTCTGTTCTTCCTAAAGTCAGAGTCATTACAGATGCCAATATTTCTTGAATGCTTATTTTGAAGTGAGTACTCTGCTGAACACTTTAAGCATTATCTCACTTAATCCTTACAAAAACCTTGAGGTGAGTATTTTTATGCTCCCCATTTTATGTCTAAGGTCAGTCAGTTTAAAGGCAGTTAGATAACAAGGAATCAAGAAGAAAGAGACTGCAGAGCTTACGCTCATAGCCACTAATTATCCAGTGTAATACTTCTACAATATAATTCAATAACCAGATTTCCGGTTATAAGCATTTGTGATGTCAGATGAAATTTTTTTGAAAATCCACGAAGTCTATATTCCTTGTCTCACAGTATTTTTTTCCTCATACTCAATATATTTAGTAATTTCATACTTCTATTTGCATGCCTTATAAAACATGTTCTCATACCATAGTATGATCTTGGGTTATTACAATTTCAGTGGGCAGGCTCATTAGGATGAATTTGAGCCGGGCGCGGTGGCTGAAGCCTGCAATCCCAGCACTTTGGGAGGCCGAGGCGGGTGGATCACGAGGTCAAGAGATCGAGACCATCCTGTCAACATGGTGAAACCCCGTCTCTACTAAAAATACAAAAAATTAGCTGGGCACGGTGAAGCGTGCCTGTAATCCCAGCTACTCAGGAGGCTGAGGCAGTAAAATTGCCTGAACCCAGGAGGCGGAGGTTGTGGTGAGCCGAGATCACGCCATTGCACTCCAGCCTGGGTAACAAGAGTGAAACTCCGTCTCAAAAAAAAAAAAAAATGAATTTGATAAGTCTTTGATTAAATTTTACAACTGCTTACTTTGAAAACTAGAGAAAACCTGAAAGAGTAGCAAAGCGCAAACCCGTGGAAGCTTACGTAGTTTTGCTACTTTGCTTTCTATTTGTCTTTCTCTGTCAGCCTCTCTTTCTCTCTCTCTCCCTTGCCTCATATATGGACATATTTATCCATGCATGTACACACACATATACACATACATACACTTTAAATCATTCAATAGTTAGCTGCAAATTTTAATTTTAGGTACAAATGAATAAGTTGAAATATTATTTGAAAAGAATTTATTCCTGTAAATAGAGTAATCCAATTAATTTATTTCTAAAAGCAATTCTTTAATTATACTAGGTTTCTAATATGTACTATTTAATATAAAATAAGTTTTCCTTTATTCAATTTACATTTTTCACATTTTCAGTATGCCTTTTTGTTGACAATGACTTTTAAAGGGTTGATTAATTTTGGTAAAAATTATCTTTGAAAAATCAATTTTATTGAGAAGTAATTTACGGACAATAGACTACATCTACTTAAAGTGTATAATTTCATAAATTTAAGGACATATACATCTGAAAACCACACCACAATTAACATATGAAACTTGCCTATTACTTCCCAAAGTTTTCTCATACCCATTTTCAGTCCATCATTCTCTTTGTCCTGGACCCAGACTATCATTTATCTGGTTTTATGTCACTATAGATTCATTTGCATTTCTCAAATTTTTGTAAATCATAGTGTATCAAATTTTTTTGTGCCTGGCTTTTGGCACTCAGTGAGAAAAGTTAGTTTGATTTGGCCTTGACTCTCAGATTTTCATTTTATATGAAAAAATACTGTTTAGATGTTAAAGTTTATATCTCTTTTAAATAGGAGGACATGTATTAGAGTCACAAGAAAGGAAGTTCGTAGTGTTCTGTGCGTACATTTTAGAGTTATGAATAGATAATTAAAAAATATGCTATCATTACAATTTATATATTATTAATGGTGCGGGAAATAAGGTAGGCTGATGTTGTAAGTATAGAAGTTAAACAAATCTTGTTTAAGTTTGACTTACAAATTAATGTGTCAGTTAAACTCTATAATGTGGAAATATTGGTGATACTTTACAAGGTATTAGAATAACATCATGAGAAATCTGCTTCTTAAACTGAACATTTAAGAACCTTGAGAAACTGGCATCTTTTTTTTTAATGAACAATTCTATGTATCCTAGAGTATTGTTATGACACCATTACAGTACAATTTATTTAAAAATAGCATTCAAGGGTGTGTGTGGGCAGGGGAGATGGGATTGTGTGGTAGGGAAGATTCTTGACTAATAAACTACCAGATTGGCATTGCAATAAAGTGATCTCACACATAAGGAAACTCTGTAAAGTTATGGAGGGTAAAGGGTTAACATGCAGTGAGTAACAAAACATTAATGACATTTAATATCTTGACATACAACAGTACTAAGAATTATATTGTACAAGCAAAAATGGGAAGTTAAAATATGATTAAATGCATTATACTCTCAGGGTGAACATTTTAATTGAGAGGTTGAAAAGTTTTTATTCCAACAAATCAAATTTTAACTCTGCTTAACAATTACTAATGCTATACAACGTGATTCTACTTAGAATGTAGATTATGTTACCACTTTTGACTTTTAGCATTCTTTTAAACTGAATAAAAATAAATTACTTAGTTGAAATCTTCAGGTAGCCAAGAAAAGATTCACAGAATATACTATTTCAAAAAGTTCTATATGATTATTGTGCAAATACTTAAATAGCACAAATCAAAATTCATTTTCTACTTATAATATTTCTATCTATATTTATATATATGTAACAGTTATTTTAGGTGTTAATTACATAATTTCTGCTGAAAGGTGAAAAGAAGAACAGACTTCCTACTGTGTTTCAGAACAGTAACAAAGTGAATATTGCTTTTCTCTACTACAACATGACACCTATGAGATGAACTCAAGTTCAAGCAAAGATCTGAGGCAAGATATAAAGCAACCAGCAGCACGTAACTGTTACTTAGTGGAGGGAAATAGCCCACACGTATTTTCTTTGTTTTTATTTTTCTCTTTACTTTTCTCCATTTCAAAAAAAAAAATCTGTGTGTGTTTGTGTGTGTGTCGGTGTGTGCATGTGTATACTCACAAAGAGCAAGATCAACACAACAGAGTGGTATTGATCTACTACCCATTTCTACTTAGAGATAAAATGGGCATTTTTGAAATCTGACTGCCTCTGCCTCATCCTACAATTTTAGGTGAAACAAAACTATGAGCAAGAGTAAGAGTCTGATTCATTTGAGGAGGGCAGAAATTCTCTTTTATTCTATCTTTGTCCTGCTGGAAACAATTTTTATCAATATTTGTTTTAATTAGACATCTCATATGTACATCAAATGATTTAGCATTTATTTCTTGGGTCTACCAGGCTTCTTGTGTGAGCACTGCTCTGGACATGGTTGCAGTCCATCACTCTTAAGTAGCATCTACTTTTCTTCGAGATGATTTAATAATTATGGGTCATGAATGGTCTCAGGTTGTATACTGGACTCCCTACATGTTTGAAAAAGCTGAACTTTTTCAAAGCAAAACCTCTGCTCTAGAATGACTAATTTTGTTACTGGTTACAAAAGTCCTCCTATTTCTACCTCAGAACCCATTCCTAGATTCCCAATTTATTTAAACTTAACCCATTCTAAAGACCCTTTCCATTCTCCCTTTTTTGTTAAAACTACTATCAATCATTCAACTCTACACCCATTTCCTATTTGGAAAGCATTTTAGAAGACCTTAAATAATAAGACATGAAAACTGAGAAAGAAATTGGATACACTTTATAAAATTCATTGTGTTGGAGGTCTGAAAAGGGTTGGAAATTTAGAAGTGGACAGGAAGGAAGGCGCTTTCTATATGTTTTCCCTTTCTCTCATCCTTACCAAAGACAAGCCTTGTTCACATTTTTATCGATTTCTTCTTCTGTGCCAGCCTACTTTACATGTTTGAGCTAATCCTCCATGTACAGTATAGTATAGCAGCAGCTGTGAGTTTCAGCTTTAGAGTTAATTTAGAGTCAGTTGAAGCTCTGCTCCTACTCTTAATAGTTGGGGCCTTGGATATCACTTAGATCCTTGAGGCCTCAGGTTCCTTATTGGTAATGGGAATAATAATAGCCCTTTTAACGTTTGTTTTCAAAATATGATATAAAGCTATAATGCATGTAAGTGCTTAGCACATTGTAAAAACTTACTCATCGTTAATTTTTACATAAAAATTAATAATTGCTTAACTTCTCATATAACTAATAAGCCCTCCATTTATAGTTTCAGAGTGGTTTTTCTTTTAATTCACTAAAAATTGAGTGGGTGCCCAATCAATTTTAGTGAACTGAAAAGAAAAGGTAAAGGAGAAATAAAATGCATTGTCTCCTGTGATGAGACACAGGGCTAGACAACTCAGCCACATCACTCCATTTTATCCTAGTCACATACAAAGCAGTGGGTAACATTATTCTCTTTCCTTTATTATAAACAAGCAAATACAAATACTGGCTTGGAGAGGTAATACCATTTGGCTAAGGTCCTAGAACTTGAATGTGGAGCGATTATGGTTTCCTTCCAGAGATTTTTAACTCACTACAAATCTTGTATTCTTCCATATCAGTTTGCTCACCTATTTCAGCTGAAATAAATGGAATGGCCCTCTGAAAATAAGATGATGCATTCCAAATAACTTTCTAGACTGTATACTTAATATCCTAGGCCTAAAATTACTTTTTGACATCTTTACTTCTTTCTTTCATTTTGGTAAAAGCACATATCATAAAATTTACCATCTTAACCAAAATTTACCACCTTAATGATTTTTAACTGTACAGTACAATAATTTTATATGTATGAACTTTATATGGCTTTAATGAAAAGGAGGGGAATGAACAAGGCTTTAAGAAATGAGTTAAGTTTGACTAGACTGAGAACCTAGGATAGACGTATGAACTGTACACACAGACACACACACACACACACACACACAC
>CM052665.1:5997197-6043604 GCA_028533165.1 Leontopithecus rosalia
CCTGGGTTCAAGCTTTTCTCCTGCTTCAGCCTCCTGGGTAGGTGGAACTACAGATGTGTGCCACCATGCCTGGCTATTTTTGTGTGTGTTTTTATTACAGCTGGGGTTTCACTGTGTTAGCCAGGATGGTCTCGATCTCCTGACCTCATGATCTTCCTGCCTTGGCCTCCCAAACTGCTGGGAATACACTCATGAGCCACTGTGCTCTGCCAATATTTCTTTTTTTTTTTAAGGCTGAATAATATCCCCTTGCATTAAATATGAAAAGAATAACATATAATACCCCCTTGTTCTGTGAACTCTTGAAATAGTTTATTCACTGTTGTTGGGTGGAATGTGCTGTATATGTTCGTTACGTCCAATAAGTTTGCAGTGTTGTTCAAGCTCTCATCTGTTTATCTGTTTATTGATCCTTTGCCTGGCTGTTTGGCCTATTATTTAAAGTGGGGTATTGAAATAACCTGAGTTAATATGCTGCTGCCTATTCTCCCTTCCCTTCAATATGTTTCATATATTTGGGTGCTCCCTTCTGGCCTGTAGAATTTCTGCTCAATAAGTCACTGATAATCTTTTGGGAGCTCCCTTGTAAGTCATGAGTTGCTTTTTAAGATATTTTTTTTGCTTTTGACTTTAAACATTTTCTTTATAATGTTTCTAGCTGTGAGTCTCTGTGGATCATCCTAGTTTGAACCCACTAAGCTTACTGAATTTACATGTCCATTTTCTTCCTCGGATTTGGAAAGCTGTCAGATATTGTTTCTTGACTTAAACTCTTCGTCCCCTTTCTATTTCTCTTTTCCTCCTGGGACTTCGGTAATTTATATATTCTCTCACTTGACAGTACCCATAAGTCCTGTAGGCTTTTCTTCATTGTTTTTTGCTTTTCGTTTCTCTGACTTGATGTTATCAAATGAGGTCTTTTCAAATGATCTATTCTTTCTGCTCAATCATGTCGTTGTTGAACTTCCTTAGTAAATTTTTCATTTCGGTTGTTGCATTCATCAGCTCCAGAATTTCTGTCTGGCTCTTTTTCATAGTTCATATCTCTTTACTGATATTCTCATTTTGTTTCTGCATTACTTTTCTGAGTTTTAAGGTTTCCATCTCTTTGTGTTTTCTTGTAGCTCGCTAAGTTTTAAAGATTTATTTTAAATTCTTTATCAAGTAATGCATTGATCTCCATTTTTAGGGTTGGTTTCTGAAGATTTATTTTGCTTCTGTGATTGAGCCATACTTCCCTGCTTCTTCACATGATTTTTGTTTGTTTGTTTTACTGAGATTTGGGCATTTGATAAGGCAGCCATCTCTCCCCGTCTTCACAGACTGGCTTCATACAAGAGAAAACTTTCACTGATCATCCCAGCTAGTGATTCTGGGGACCTTTGAAGCTTTTTAAGGGCATGCATTTTTCTGAAATTGTACATATAATAACTTGCTTCTTCAAGACTATCTGTGGTACTGTGGTTTCTCTGGTGCTGCCACAAGCTCCAGAGCTCTCCTTTGTTCTTAGTGACCCCAGGCATCCAAAGTATGCTGTGTCTCCATTGGTGCTCTGAGTCAGATAGGACAGAAATCGATTCCTCCGGGAGCCCCATGAAAAGCCAGAACATTGAATGCGTATCCTAGTTTGCTTCTCTTTCCCAAGAGAGAAGCTGTGAATTGGGCATTTTTTTCTTTATTGCACCAAGCTGTGCTGGTTTGGGAAGGGCTATCATGAATGAAATGCAATAGCTTTTCTGGATTGTTTCACTTCAGCTGTTCTTGGCTTGGTACATGCCTGGGTATGGAAACTTCTAAGATGGTTTCTGAAGTCCTCATAAAGCTTTTGGGCTAATATATTGTTATTAAGTTACTGTCTTAGCTGGAGAATTGTTCCATCTTGCTACTGTTGCTCTGAAAGTTTGATTTCTTTAGACAAAATATGGAGCATCCTGAGAATAGTCGCTGACATAATGATAACTTGTGGGGAAAGTTTTGACAGTGAATCTTACATATTCTTCACTTGGAATACCGATCTTATTTTTATTATTAAAATAATTAGAGAAAACTCAATGACAGTTTTTAGTGATGAAGTCGTACTATACCTGTCATATAGATGGTGCTCAGGAAATATTTGATTCCTTCTCCCTTAAGAATAAAATGTTTCAATGTAAACATAATTTTATTGCATTTTATATATAGCAATTATTGAAAATACATACTTTAGAAATAATTTTTACTATAGTTTATTGATGATAGGTTAGCAAAATGATTTTATTTTATTTTATGAAATGTGCTATGAATTAGAATGGGAAATTTTCATTCACATCTATGATGGTTAAATCATGTGTCAATTTGACTGGGTCACGTGGTATCCAGATATTTAAACAAACATTATTTCAGGTATTTCTGAGAGGTTGTTTTGGGTGAGATGAACATTTAAATCAAAAGACTGAGCAAAGCAGATTGACCTTCCTAACTTGGGTAGGCCTCATCTGATCAGTTAAAAATCCTAAATAGGACTGAAAGGCTTGTGCTCCTATGAGTAGTAAGATTTCTCTTGCCTAATTGTCTTTTAACTGAGACTCAAACTCTAACATCAGTTCTTCTAGTGTCTTGATTCTGCCAACCTTTGAGGCAGAACTCTGCTGTTTCTTAGGCCTTTGAACTTGAACTGGAAGAACATCGTCAGCTCTCTTGGCTTTCCAGTTTATCGACTCAAACTGAAGATCTTAGGACTTTTCAGCCTCCACAGTTGTATAAAACAGCTCTTTAGATTATCTGTCTATCTATCTATCTATCTATCTATCTATCTATCTATCTATCTATCATCTGTGTATCTATCATTTTTCTATCTACCTACCTATCGTCTATCTATGTATCTATCAATCTATTATCTATCTATCTCTCTATGTATCTATGTAACTACCTATCATCTATCTATGCATCTATCAATCTATTGTCTATCTATCTATCATCTATCTATCTACCTATCATCTATGTATCTCTCTATCCAGCTAGTTAGCTAGCAATCATCTATCTAATCTATCCAGCTTATTGATTCTGCTTTTTTCTGGAGAACCCTGACTAAAGCACTCACCTAACATGCTATGGCACGGAGAGTTTTCAAATAATGTTCATGATAATTAAACATGAACATGAAATATCATATTCATGATATTTCACAAAAACCAATTTGAGTTAGCTGGACATAGTCATACATATTTAGGGTAAGTGTTATGTGTTTCAGTAGTTTACTGGCATTTTAAAGCTGTTCTTTAATATATATTTGTAGTCGTATGCAGAAAATTTAAGACTATTTCTTAGGTTGTAATAACAGTAAAGCTCAAGGACTGAGGGAAGTTACTTTATTCCTTGTTATCTTACTATATTTATTCATATGTGAATGGACATGTATGATATATAGCAACATTTGAAAAAATTCAAAGGTCAATACTATTTCGGTTTTTCTTTCTTTTACATTGTTAATCCTTATATTAAAAATTCAGACTGGGCAAGGTGGCTCACACCTGTAATCCCAGCACTTTGGGAGACTGAGGCGGGTGGATCATGAGGTCAGGGTTCAAGACTGGTCTGGAGAAGATGTTGAAACCCCGTCTCTATTAACAACACAAAAATTAGCCAGGCTGGAGGCCAAGGTAGGTGGATCAACCGAGGTTGGGAGTTCAAGACCAGCCTGACCAACATGGTGAAACCCTGTCTTAAAAAAAAAAATTAGCCAGGCGTGGTGGTGGGTGGGGGGATTACAGATTCCAGCTACTCAGGAGGATGAGGCAGAGAATTGCTTGAACCTGGGAGGTGGAGGTTGCAGTGAGCTGAGATCGCACCACTGCACTCCAGCCTGGGTGACAGAGTGAGACTCTGTTTCAAAACAAAACAAAACAAAATCAACAACTTACGTTTATTATTTTTCATGGATTACCAATAGTTTAAAAAGCCAAGACTATATAATGTTCAGATAATTGGCTAGAATTTTTGTTGTAAGTAAATGTACCTTTATACCCAGTGCAATTAAGCTAACTTCATGGACTTGATAGATCCTTAAGAGGATTTGACTGAACTATGCACTGTATAGAGAAAAAAATGCAAATAATAAATATCATTGTTTGTATTATAGACACAGGCTTAATAGAGGACAGAGGTTTTCTCTAATTCTCTGGTAAGTCTATGTATTTTGGAGTTTCATTTTATTTATTTTTATTTAAAATGTATATTTAAATTTTTTTCCTGAAGCTCTGAAAATTTCTAAATTTTGTGATAATTTAGATAGGCAAATATTTCACCTAAAAAATAGAATATAATCAAAGATACGAAATGTCAATAAAGACAAAAAATACTTTACGAAAACCTGCTACTAATGTTTGTGTTATATTAATTATTCTATCTAATCATGTCCTTCTTAGCCTCTTCTTTCTCTAAGAAAACCCTAGTAGCTACCATATATAATGTGAAATCACATCTAACCCAAATTTCAATAACATAAAAGGATAATATAATTAATCCAATTCATTCTTTATAGTTTTTCATGAATCAGTTAATTGTTAATCTGAGTGAAACTCATTTATTTTATTGTTTAATAAAAAATTAAAAGGGCCAGAAGAAACAATGAGATTCAACAAATGTCAGCAATCCTCAAGGAAGAAGCCACCATGGCAAGAAAATCAACTTCTCAGGGAAGTGTCAGAGATTGTACATATTTTATTTGATGAATTAATATGGTTAACTAATATGGAAGAGAGAGACATCTGTTAGTAGTGCATTAAGAAATAACAGGGAGGAAATCACAAAAACCTAAAATAATGAGTGGAATTTTTAAGGGAAATAGGATCATAAGCCATAGTAAAATCATCTATATTTACTTAGAGCTACAGATTATTCCATTTGTGCAGCAGAATCACCATTTAAGTATAAATTTCTAATTAATGATTTAGACAAGAAAAAAGGAAAGCTAAGAAATCAAATCCAGATATGAAGTTTTCTGATGGAATTGTTATAGATCAATACCCCTATGATTTTGTACAATGTGGTACCATTTTAAACCTCAACCATAGTGTATTTCTCCAGTGAAGAAAATTGGAACACTTTTAGTAATATGAACTTGATATTTAAACAAAAAAACTTCAAGTTGCATAGAAAAACGGACAGATTTTCACAGGGTAGCAGATGTCTAATTTCCTTTAGTGAGGATTGCATACATCCTAGAGAAATACATATGTCGGTTTTCTGGGGGTGGTTACTCAGAGATAAAAGATGTAATTTATTTTCCTGAGTATATGTTTTACTTGGATTAAAGTATTAACGTTATTTTGGAATAAACGTTCAACTTTGCCACTTAAAAGTTTCTGTCCCATGCTTGAGAAAATAAAGATTGAGTGTTGTTTCCCCCCCTTTTCACTCTTCTGAAGAGATCTGCATGGGCGTGTGAAAAAAGGGGAAAACATGAGAGAGAGAAATGCAGAAAGGTAAGATCATTTCGATGTGCACTGAGCTATTTAAAAGTTTGATCACTTTTTGTTCTGTAAGAGCTTGCTGTTATTACCACCGGATTCTTATCAAAGGTGAAAATGCCAAATAATTTGAAGCCAACATCACTGACCCACACAAAATGTGCAAATGTACTGACCCAGGAAGCTATGAGCTTGAAGAGGGAATTTCCTACTGAGGTCTGGAGGATTCCATGGCTTGGTGTTTGAAGAAATACCTTGACACATTACAAGCTGGTATTGCGATTTTTAAAAAATTCTATACTTCTCATAAATCAGTTCAATTTTCTGCAACAATCATATTGAATCAATATTTTGTTTATAAACTCAATTATCCAAGCTGACTATCTCTTCAGGTTCAAACTGATGTTTTTAGTAGAAAAACTGCTCAGGGTAGAGCTTAAAGAAATATAGAAAAGTGGTACTATGCACCCTTTCTTTCACCTCAACAGCCCTGCTCCCTGAACACACACACAGCCCCACACACCCACACACACATGCACATGTACACTTGTGCTCATCTATACCTCTAATAAATTCCATTTTTCCTTATCTTTTTTATGGCTGCATAGTATTCCATGGTGCATATGTGCCACATTTTCATTTATTTATTTATTTATTTATTTATTTATTTATTATACTTTAAGGTCTGGGATACATGTGCAGATCGTGCAGGTTTGTTACACAGGTATTCACATGCCCTGGTGGTGGTTTGCTGCATCCATTGCTCCTCATCTACATTAGGTATTAAACTCTAACCCAAACAATTTTCCTGCCCTTTGGAAATCACTAGGTTAAGAGAAACTGCAGTCAATAACTGTGAGAAAACAAACATCCAATGTTGCAGGAAATGCACTTGAAGTTTTTCGGTTTGGGGTTTCTTTTTTGAAAGTATGAGAGAAAAATTGGCTACAAGAAACAATATAGTGGAAAGCATAATCAAACTAACAAACTATTTTCTGAAGTGTCCCTCTAGGTTAGTTACTGAATTCCCTTACCATGTAAAGGTCATCGTGTCGGATAAAATCTGGTAATGCCTTGTAGTTCAGATGAAAACGTATTTTCATATTCTCCAAAGGCCTTCTAAAGGAGCTTGTTGTTTTTCAGTGAAAGGATTTATAATTTTGCGTATAGGTGCACTAGAGCCAAAATAATTGCCTTGAGTGGTCCCTCTCCATCAGGACTCTGAATCCAAAGTCATGCTCTGACCAGCAGCTGTAAATCCTACCTGAGTATTCAGACCCTTCTTCAGATGGGGCATATGTTTCTAATACCTCAGTACAAAATATCTACTTTTACATTTGAGTCCCGTAAGTATTCTAGTTGGAAATATTGAACAATTATTTGATGCTTTCTTAGGACACTGGATTATTGAATTATGGAAATTATTTTACAAAACATTTTTCATTTTCCTCATGTTCCTCATTGGTCTTCCTTTAGAGACTAAATGTCTGGATTAAGGAGGCTAGCACAGAAAGACTCAACTGGAAAAATTTTCTGAGATTGAATCATAAAATCGACTAAGTATTGGAAAGGATGTGGAGCAAATAAAACCCTCATTCATTGCTGGTGACTGATGTCAGCTTTATGGCAAGCTATTTGTCTGTATCAACTAAATCTGAACATATGCAAGCCCCACGTGCCAGCAGTTCCGCTGGTCGATATGTATGCGACAGGAATTTATTTATATACGTTAACACTAAGAGGCACGCACCAAAATGCTCATAGTCGGCTATCTGTAATAGTGCCATGCCAGAAACAGACAAAACATCCACCAAGAGTAGAACAGATAAATAAATTACAATTTTTTATACTAGAGAATATTATACACTTGGGAATAATGGGAGTAGTGTTAAAACGAATAAAATGAAATGAATAAGCCATTGCTACATACAAACAATTTGTGTAATTCTCACAAATATAATGCTGGCTGAAAGAAACTAGACGTACAAAAATTCATATTTATTGTGTATTTATATATCGTTCCAGAATGAGGAAAAGTAATTAATGATGCTATCAGTCAAGACAATAATTGCTTTAGGGAAGAGGGTTTATGGTAATTGGGAGATGGCATAAGGCGATTGTCAGTGGCACTGATAATATTCTATTTCCTGTTCTGGATGCTGCCTACTATGGTCTGTTTACCTTGAGAAAAATTCATCCAGTGGTACACTTGTTATCTGTTTATTTTTCATAATATATTTTGGATTTCAATAAAAATATTTTTCTAAAAATATCTGATAGCAAGAGAGACTGTGATAGGTAGTAAGAGATAGACTTATTATGAAATAAAATGAGTAACACAGGTGATGATGTAAGGCAAAGAGAAAACATTGTTCTATTGAAATTTGACATATTGAAGCAAGTAAATAAAGTCACCAACAAGTTTAAAAATGAATACTAACACTTCTGGCATGACTAAATAACTCAAAGCAACCCTTAGACCAACCTTCATGCAGATAACAATTATATTTTATCTCTGAAGAAAAACAAAACTTCCTAAAGGTAGTAGGCCATGTCAAAAAGCAGGCACATGCTGGAAGAAAATCAAAACTTTGTAGAAGGGAAATGTGCTAAGAGAGTTTGAGTTTTCCAGATATATTGCTTTCCTTTTTTTTTTTTTTTTGAAACAGTCTTGCTCTGTTGCCCAGGCTGGAATGCAATGACTCGACCTCAGCTCACTGCAACCTCTGGCTCCTGGTTCAAGCACGTCTTCAGACTCCTGAGTAGCTGGGATTACAGGCACCTGCCACCACACCCAGCTAATTTTTGTATTTTTAGCAGAGAGGGGGTTTCACTATGTTGGCCAGGCTGGTCTAGAACTCCTGACCTCAGGTGATCTGCCCTCCTTGGTGTCTCAGAGTGCTGGGATTATAGGAATGATCCACCATGACCAGCAAATATATTGCTTTTCAACTGATGACAGGCACCAGTCTTCATTTTGAAGGGCAGCCAAAATGTCAGTAGGAAATCTACACTCTTTCTTGCTAGAAGAACCTGTGGACAGAGTTTGGGTCAACCATAGTCACTGAATGTCAGTTGAGATCCTAGAAATAAAAGAACCTATAATGGTGGGCCCTGAATTCTATGTCTGGATTCTAACAGTTTTCTGGCTGACCTGAACAACATATATGTGGTGCAGACTCCTAGAAGCATATCTCATGCTAAACGGAGTGAACTGAGATTTGGGCTGCCACCATTGCAAGGAAGGTAGTTTGAACTTTAAACTGGCTATTGTAGGCCAAATAATGGCTTCCCAAACTGTCCACATTCTAATGCCTGAAAACTGTGAATATGTTAAAATACATGAAAAAACAGAATTAAGGAAGCAGATGGAGTCAGATTATTAATGATTTGACCCAGAAAAAGGTGGATTTTTCTGGATTACATGGGTGGGCCGAATGTAATCATAAGCGTCTTCAGATGTGGAAGACGGAGGCAGAAGTATCAGTTGCGGAGTGATGCAATATGAGAAAGACTAGACTAGCCATTGTCATCTTTGAGACTGGAAGGTGGAAAGACACAAGGAATATGGGCAGTTTCTAGACATTGGAAAAGACAAAAAAAAAAGTATTCTGGCCTGGGGGTCTTCAGAAAAGAATGCAGTGTTGCCAATACACTGGTTTTAGCCCAGTGATAACCACTTCAAATTTTGGATGTCCAGAACTGTATGATAAATGTACATTGTTTTAATCCCTTGTTACAAAACCCATAGAAAAGAATACAGATTTTTGTCCTGGAAGTGGAATGCTACTGTTACAAATACCTAAAAGTGTCGAAGTGGGCTTGGAATTGGGCAATATATGAAAGCTGGAAGAATTTCAAGGAGCATTATAGAAAAATTGATTTCCTTGAAAAGGCTGTTAGTAAAAATATGGAAGTTAATAACTCTCTTAGGAAAAACTCAGAAGAAAGTAAGAAGTATGTTATTGGAAACTAGAAAATATAAATCTCTGATATATAGTGGCAGAAAATCTGGCAAATTGCATTCTGCTTGTATATGGAAAGTAGAATTTGTAAGTAATGAATTTGGGTATTTAGCTGAGGATATCTCATCCAAGCAAATATCAAAGCTGGGCTCTGATTTCTTCTTGCAATAAATTGTGAGTAGAAAGAAATAAGATGATTGAAAAATCATAAAATAAAAAGGACTAGGATTTGATAGCTTTGGAAAGTCTGTCTATCCACATTGCAAAAGACACTAAAATTAAAAGATTAACTATCAGGAAAATGTGCTCCAGAAACAAACTAACAGAAAACCCCATATTCAAAGTAAGTGAGAGTAAGGCTGGACAACCTTTTGCTAATCCTTCAGAAAGATCACTGGGTCATAAAATTCATTCATATAAAAGTCTCCTTGAAAAAAGCAAGTACGTGGCCAGGCACGGTGGCTCATGTCTATAATCCCAACACTTTGGGAGGCCAAGGCAGGTGGATCACTTGAGGTCAAAAGTTTGAGACCAGCTTGGCCAAAATGTTTCTGAAACCCCATCTCTACTAAAAGAACAAAAATTAGCCAGGGGTGGTGGCACATGTCTGTAATCCTGCTATTCAGGAGGCTGAAACAAGAGAATCAGTTGAACCCAGGAGGCAGAGGTTGTAGTGAGCCAAGATCCTACCACTGCACTCTAGCCTGGGTGACAGAGTGAGTAACTATGTCTTGAAAAGAGAAAAATAAAAAATAAAAAAGAAAGAAAGGAGTAAGCATGTGAGTCAGATTAGCCATTTCATCAGAAGTCAAAAATACAGAAGTTAGAGAAAAATGATACATTATATAAAGAAGAACACACAATTTCAATGATTGCAGACTTTTCATGAGATACAGTGGAAGCCAGGAGAAAGCAGAGCATGAAGTGCCGGTTTCTAGAAAAGACCCATGGAAGAGACACTTGTATAATGGAGAAAATTTGTGTGACATATACTGGAGATCCATGTATTGGTCCTGAAAATGTTGTATCAGCAGAAACACCGCCAGTTTGAATTAAAAAGTAGAGGAAGAATACAAAATAAAGGAATGCTCTTTGTCTCCCCAAATTCTGTAAGTAAGATACTATTCAGCTTCAACCACATATTACCTTTCACAACAGGGAAGGATTGTTCATGAGGGATCTCTGATCCCAGAGAGTAGATTGTTAAATTATAGAAAACTATTTTCAGGTGCTGAGAACAAATGGCGTTTACCTGGTTGGATTTCAAAATTGCTTGAGATTGGTAACTTAACAACCTAGAATTCTATATCTATTGAAAATGTTCTTTTTTGTTTTCTGCCCCCATCCTGTCCGTCCCCAAAAATGTTCTTAAAGAGTGAAGATAAATTAAAGACATTTTAAGATAAACAAAAACCAATCGACTGGAACGACAGAAAAATGCAAAAGAACATTATTCTGGAAGATGGCAAGTGATACCAGATGAAAAACTGATTCTTCAGGAAGGGATAAAGCACATTGGAAATGGTAAATATGTGGTTAAACATAAGAGGTTATTTTTCCGCCTCCTAATTAATCTAAAATACAAGTAACTGCTTAGAGAAAAATTATAACATTTGATTGTGAGATTTATAACACATTTAATTGTAATATATATAAATGGGATAAATGATCATGAAATAAATGGAGCTACATGACCATACGGTTTTGATATTTTATGTGCAGTGGTATAATATTAATTGTAACTAAAACATGAAAAGTTAAGAATGTAATCCCTACAGCACTTGTCTAACAGCATTTCAAAGAACTATACCCAAAAAATAATAAAAAAAATCAGCAAAAGCTTAGAAAAACACGAATTAGCCATCTAATTTTCACCGTGCAATAGAAAAGAGCTATTTATGTGTTTTCTAAAACATTTATGAGCTCCAAGTCCTCAAACTTTAGCAAGAGAAATTTTAATCTTGTATAATAAAGAGTGTAAGGCACGTTGAATATTGCTACTCTGTACAAGCACAGAAAATGGCTTGTGTATCTATTCTGGTAAAAGTCAATACTAATTGTTAGTATCATATATTTACAGAAATACAGCCCTTGTAAAAGCATACAATGAATGTGGCAATAATTTTGATTTTTTTCTTCTAATTGAAGGTTAAGGAAAATTGTCATTTTCAGGAGGTAAAGTTCTTCGTCCTTACTTGTGGGGCCTCATTTTATAATTTAATTATTCAGGCTGTATTCAAAATGGATTTAGTATTCACGGTGACGGGAAGAGTGAGCAGTGTTCTTAGTGAGTAAATTTAATTCCTAGTAAAACAAGAGGGATCGTCATCTCAACCTTTTACCCATAAGCAAAATCCAAAATTTCATACTTTCCTAGGTATAGCTGTTTCTGAATTGACAATAATATTGTATTTTATTTTTTGAGATGGGGACTCACTCTGTGGTCCAGGCTAGAGTGCAGTGGTGTGATCGTGGCTCACAGCAAACTCTAACTCCAGGGTTCAAGCAATTCTCCTTCCTCAGCTTCCCCAGTAGCTGGGACTGTAGGTGCCCGCCACCACACCTGGCTAATTTTTGGATTTTTAGTAGAGATGGTGTTTTACCATGTTGGCCAGGCTAGTCTCAGACTCATGGCCTCAAATGACCTGCCCACCTTGGCTTCCCAAAGTGCCGGGATTACAGGCATGAGCCACCACCCCGGTCTGATAATAATTGTCTATATGTAAGTCAAAGGAAGTCACTTTGGCATTCTGTTTTGCAGTTATTTATTTGACTTCTCACTTGGTAACATTGAGTCTAAAGATTTCTGAATATTTACACAAAACGTAAATATTCTAGTCATAATGCCATGTCCTTATGCAAGCACATGAATGCTGAGCTATGATTGAGATGAATTCAATGTACTGTTCTGATTCTAAGCCTTGACCTTAATAAAATAAAAAAAATGGATATCTCATTACGTGTACTACTTCACTGTTGAGAGGAAAAAATTTAATATAAAATTCAATATATATGTTAGTTTTTCAAAGCAACTAAGGATGACTTTGCATCTAAAAAAATGATAACAATTCATAGGGAAGAAAATGTGATCGCCAAAGGAAGCATGTCTGAATAAAGATGTGGTCTGATGTCAGAGTTCTATTGAGAAAGGACAGTGAAATAATTCCCAACCCAACAGAATGTTATCAGAAAAAAATGCAATTTGGTATATGTTATGCCTCAATTAAAGAGCAACAAAAAGTATAGTCCAGTGTTTCATGGCATAATGTATTTACCTATTATGGAAGCACCCTTGTATTTATCAATTGGTATAGTAAGTTTTAAAGTATGATTATTGCTTTCAATCTAGAGAAGAGGGTTGATTTTATAGCAACTTAATTTCATTTAAAACTTTCAACTTTCCACTTTAAAAATGGATATGCTGCCTAGAATGTTATTAATGTAAAATGATATATGCAGATTATTATGATACAGATTTCTCAGCAAAATTCTATGCAGAGTATTTTGAAATTTTCTAAGTCGCCTTCAATGCTTAGCTTTCAAACCAATGAGAACTGTTATTCAAGGTAGTATTAAGGTACTGTCTACAGCAAGGTGTATACTTTCCACTGAGTGGCCAATTCTGAAAGATGACATCCTTAGGAACCACGTTTGTAGTAAAAATTAACTGTTCAGATTTCTCCCTTTTTGTTATTATTGTTGTTTTCATTTTTGTTTTGGAGTCTATTGGATTTCTAATAAGTTAACAATTTGGGTCACGGCATAAATATTCATGATTTTGCTCTTTGGATGAAAATGCAGTGAAATATCTATTTTCCCCCAGCTTTATTGAGGACTAGACTTGCAACCTAAGAGGAAATTGAGCTTGCCTCAGTTGTGATTCAGAATTGGTTTGCTTTCATCAAGACATGGGCTAGGCTGAGTGAATTAAGTTAAAACTTTGTGGTGTATGCCTGTGTGAATGCAGCAAGAGGGAGGCTGAGCCACTGTGGAGAGTACACGTGCTCTGCCTGGAAACCTCGTGTTCTTGTGTGCTTGCCGCATCAGATGTTGCACCTTGAATAGCTTTTTAAGTTCACTGAACACTGTTGAATCACAAGCAGTAAGCCAGGGTGCTCCAAGGACACATGGGTAATATAAGTTCCTTTCCTGAAATGATTACACTTTTGTTAATATGCTTTCATTGCGTGATTGTTTCTACAAAATTTGATTGGGTAAATCTTAAGTGCCTTATCAGGGGCAAAGAATGCTGAAGTACTTAGCTTCCAAACCAATGAAAACTGTTATTCAAGGTAGTATTAAGACACCATCTACAGCAGAATTTTAAAATCAGGATAAATTTACATGCAAGACAACCTCAATCACCTCAACTATATGTAAAATATAACTTTTGGTACAACCAGATACAAATGAAATCAGTATTTTGCGATTTACTGGCAAAATTAGTTGTGCAGAAAATAATGATTGGCATTTAGAAAAAGAAGATCACCTATTAAGATGGGCAAGTATGAAACAAAGGCAAGGAAAGACAGATCTGGCTTCTCTGACAGAACTGCATACGTAGCAAAACAACTCTCTAGTGTGGTGCTTGTCAAATGTTAATGTGTTGAGTGCATCTTCCGGGGATATTTTAAAGCACGGATATCAGATTCAGACTGGGCCAATGTTCTGCACGCTTGGTGAGCTCCTAGGTAGCGCCAAGTGGTGTCTGTAAGTTCCTGAGTAATGTCAAGGTGTCAGAGATCACACTTTAGAGAAATTTATATAACAACTTTCCTCCAGCCCATCCCCTTCCTCCGAAATTAGATTGATATAACTATCTGGCATATTGATAGTTACATTGTTTTAGGCAAGAACTTAATCCTTAGGAGTAAATATCAAAGTAGTAGAGGATATAGTCCCTTAGCTGCAGGACATGGGAGAAAGAATGTTTGCTTTCTCTAATTTATGGCTTCAGTGTTTCCTTAGGATTTTATTTAGAAAAATCAATCAATGTCATATGGCTCTAAAGATGGCATTGTTTCGTGGTTCTACTGTAGAAGCAGCATTCTATTAGTACCTGATTCCTGTTGTTATTTGTAGAGTGGCACACTACATATTAAGAAACCAGCTGGTCTTGTCCTATCCCAAGAACCCTGAGTCAGGCCAATTTGATAGTATGAAGTACTTTTTTGGACTGACTGACTGCTTACCTGAGACTAATACACTATAGTGATGAAAAGCAATGATAAAATTCCTGAGCCAAAACTTCTTTATTTTTTTGAGATAAGTTTTGCTCGTTGCCCAGGCTGGAGTGCAGTGGCGCTATCTCAGCTCACTGCAGCCTCCACCTCCCAGGTTCAAGCAATTCTCCTGCCTCAGCCTCCCAAGTAGCTAGGATTACAGGAGCCCGCCACCACGTCTGGCTGATATTTTGTATTTTTAGTAGAGATGAGGTTTCATCATGTTGGCCAGGCTGGTCTCAAACTCCTGACCTCAGCTGATCCACCCAAAGTGCTGGGATTACAGGTGGGAGCCACCAAGCCCAGCCTAAAATTTCTTAAACTCAATAAAGGAAATGCACTGGTGATAAAGAAAACCACTTGTCTCAGATATGTAATTTTTGCAGCCGGGTTGGTAAGAGAACTAGAAATAGTTTGACCCATTACAGAGGACATGCTAACTTTTATGGTAAAGCATTTATTTATCATTGTTAGTAAAGATGTCGGACTTGGTTTTAGGCAAAAAGGAGGCTGTGAATGAAGATGACACAAAAGGTACCATGGGAAAAACCCAGAATATCCGTTAATTTTAGATAAAATTAATTTTACAAGCAACTACTGTGCTTGCAAAATGGAATCAACCACATCCATAAATATAGTACTTTAGTGCCCCAAGATATAGGTGCTCATTCTCAAGAAAGAGTTCATGTTAGATATGGGATTAGGATGCATCTCTAAAAAGTAAACCACGGATAGGAAAAAGGTGACCTGATGTGAAGAGCATGTCGTGTTGACAAACAAACTCACAAGAGTAGATCTATCTTCCCGGGCAAAACAGTGTAACATGATGACTGAGGGTGAAGTTTTTCCTGACCTAACCCTAATAGAGACAGGCTTCTGCAGGCATTCACAGGGAATCACTGGCCATGATAAGATCGATAGACCTATGCAGTCTTGGGTGCACTCTGTACTCTTGAGGTACACAAAACTTTACAGTGCCCTATACATACATGCCTTTGCTCAGTAAATTGTAGACTTGTGCTCAATAGATCGGGTGTATTTATCAAGCCAGAAACTCCTTTGTCTACGACAAATCATTTAAGATTTACTGAAAATCATTAGAGCAGGGCTGGAGTTTGGGGGACTAGGGTAGAGAATAGATTATAAATTCTCTTTCTCCTTTTACTATTGCCATTCGTACCAAAGGACTGAGAGAGTAATAATACACTTTACCGTTTTCCTTTATTATTATTATTTTTAAAATTTACAACATAAGAACACTGAAGCAGTTTAGTTGAATAATAAAAATAATAGTGATATTATGATCATACCTTGTGGTAGGCAGAATAATAACCTCCCAAAAATTCCATACTCTAATCCCCAGAGCCTGTGAATATAGTACTTTACGTGGTGAAAGGGACTTTGCAGATGGGCCTTAATCCATAGAATGTCCAATGCCAAGACTGAACCATAATGTAAGCTATGGACTCTGGGTAGTGATGTGTCAGTGCAGGTTCATCAGTTGTAACAAATGTACCACTCTGGTGAGGAATGTTGCTAATGGGGGATGCTATGCATCTGTTGGGATACATGGGAAATCTCTGTACCTTCCTTTTAATTTTTCTGTGAGCCTAAAATTACTTCCTGACTTCTCTTTGGTGTATCCTAATTGCCAACATCATTAATGTTGTGCTTTAGGGCCACTGTAAAGAAAAAAAAATGTGTTACTTGAACACAAGCACTGTGACACTGTGAGAGTTAATCTAACACGGAGAGGGCCTGTAAGTGACTCATAGGCAGAATGTGTGGACAGCGTGGATACAGCGGACAAAGGGATGATTCCCAGTCCTGAGAGGGACACAGAGGGATGGAGAGAGATATTATCATGCTACTCAGAATGATGAGCAAGTTAAATCTTATGAATTGTTTGTTTCTGGAATTTTCCACCTAATATTTTCAGACCATGGTAGATTATGGGTAATTGACACCAGGCACAACGAAACCATGGATAATATACAACAACTGTGTAAGTAATACAATGGACAGAGAGAATAAAAGGATTCTAAAAATGTGGCCCCCTAACACACCCCACTTTTCTCCTCTATCAAATTATATTCATTCTCTTTGCTGAATCTATCATTCAGACTTGCTGGGGGAGTCAGAGAAAAAGTGATTGGAAAGTTTTCACCCTCTGTTTTGGAGAAAGGCCTGGAAAGCAGCCTTGGAGGTCTCTGTTGAGTAAAGATCTCAACAAAGCTTTTTCTAGGAAGAGCTTGATCCACGAAGATCCCTCGATTATCAGAAAAAGGAGAAGATTAACATTATGGTAAAAGTTCCTCAGGTCTCCATGTTCTGTCTTTAGCAGGTCAAAGATTAGTTAAATAGGTGAGAACTAAATTATCTCCCCACTTACGGCTTCAAGAACACAAAGGAGCAGAGGAGCAGAGAGCTGCCTTCAGATGCTTTGAGAGACTAACAAGCTGATGTTAATGTACCACTGCATACAAGAGAAGATGCCATAGCACCATTGTCATTGACTGTCTGGGCAAGTGGAGTAGAAGTCCGTTGAATATATGAAGAAATGTATAACACGTCTAAATGGGGAGAAGATAACAATGAGAGAGAGCGAGAAAGAGAACTCACAACTAGGAAAGGTGCTTTAAAGGATAAAGCTGCTTGAGGAGACATAAGTCAACCTGACCAAAAAACAGTAACAACAATAACAACAACAACAACAAAATATTTGAAACATTCAGGAACAAAACGACAACTTATTTCTAGAACTACAAACATGATTTTTTGAACCAAAAAATTAGTAGATATGAATGTCAAGACAAGTCTTAAATTAGTAGGCTGGAATTTCAAGAGGAAGAATGTCTCAAACCACAGAACAAAAATGCAAAAAGAGTATACCTGTAGATTCCATTTCACCTATTGCAAATAAATGATTTTTTCTGACTATAATCAGTGATAATAAAAATAAATAATAAAACTGTGTTTTTGCAAGTATTTTACTATATAGAATTTAAGAAGTACCATTGACCATAACTCAGACAAAGGAGCATGTCAAAACTGGGATTAAATTTTTAAGATATTAAACATTTAACCTTTCACACCAGAATGAATGAAAGGCAACAAAATAATCTGGACTCAGAAGCAAATATATAGCTATGCTTACCTACGTATTAAAGAAATAAAACTAAGAGATAGTAAGTATTATAAATAAAGTACAAGGTACTTCAAAACAACACATATGATATAAACATCTGACATAATTATAAAGTGCACTCAGGAAGAACACAGCTCACATTTAATATCTTAGAATGCAAAATATAAAATATATAACAACATCATGAACAGAATCCAGCTAAGCATAGCAGTGTTGTCTTTGTTAAAATACAGTTAAAATAATTTGAGTGTATATTATTAAGATTACTAGCATAAACAAAAAAATTTACAAATACCTTCATTTTGCTTTTATTAATATTTTTGTTTCTGAGATTCGTTTTTGAGTGGGCTTAAGTTATAACATCTTATAGGAAATGTGTAGCATCATTCCAGATGTAGAGGTAGAGATAAATCCTCAGCAGCCTCAATTGTATAGGTCCACTTGAATAATGGACTTTGCGTACTTTGAAGAAAGATGTACTCTAAGCTTGTCCAAACTTGGAAACTTTCACACTCTCCTTTACTGAGGCCTAACTCCAGCACCTAGAAAGTGTATCCTTTCAAATCTGTAGTCGAATGTGTGTCTGTTGTTTTATTGTTCTTAGTGGCATTTTACAGCTTTTTAACAATTACTTGATTCTGATGTCTGACGGAGGAAAATCTATTTTTTTTCTTCTGGTAGAGGTTCTCACATACTAGAAATGAAGTGCCCAAAGGTTGTTTTATAACAAGTTAGTCTTAAACAGTTTTCTGGTTTGTAATCTGTAGAGATTTCTAGTCTCTTGTTTCTCCTCCAGAAATATGGATACTGTTTTGCTTTAGAAATTTTAAAGCCATCATATAAGTTGTAATATTTCATTATAATGTCTATGACCTTAATAACTTAGTACTTGTCATTAGTTTAGAGATTTTTTCCCCCAGGAAATTATATTTTTAAAACTTCATCCTAGATATTTGAAAATCATATAGCTCATGACATGTTTCATAACTAATTTCAATGTGTTGAGTCTTTTCATAAAAACTATTGTTTTGAGTTGCTGAATTGCTAATGTTCAAAGATTTTCCATTTTCCAGAAGACTGAGTATACAATGTAACCTTAATAGGAATGAACAAATTCTTTTCCAATCTAATCAGCTTTGAATTTCAGGAAGAGAGGGAAAAAAGTAACTAGGAGTAAAGTCTAAGCAGAAGCTCTTGGGAAATATCAAAAGATGAAATATATGTTTATTTATTTATTTATTTATTTATTTATTTATTTATTTATTTAGAGATGGAGTTTCATTCTTGTTGCCCAGGTTGGAGTGCAGTGGCATGATCTTGGCTTACTGCAACCTCTGCCTCCAGAGTTCAAGCGATTCTCCTGCCTCAGCCTCCCAAGTAGCTGGGATTACAGGAGTGTGCCACCACTCCTGGCTAATTTTTATGTTTTTTGTAGAGACGGGGTTTCACCATCTTGGCCAGGATGGTCTCTAACTCCTGACCCCAGGTGATATGCCTGCCTCGACCTCCCAAAGTGCTGGGATTACAGGCATGAGCCACTGTGCCCAGTCTTACGTTAGTTTAGTTTTGAAGGTAGTTGAGCTTCACAGAAATCTAGAATTTCAAATAACATATAGAGGTTGCATTTTCTTTAAACTAGTTTCTCCACTGACTAGAGTTCCCAACTCCCCTTGTCCTTTTATATATTTGTTAATACGATTAGTGGAAGAATGGATTAATATTTTAGTTTCTTTTGAACATATAATGCAATTGTAAGTAAAAAAGAACTTTTGCTGCCAGTATTGAGTAAAAGGATTGACTAATGGGGATTTCAGGGACTAAGAAAATCCTAGAGTAGTTATTTTTTAATGTTTACAAGAGACTCTATTTTTTATTTATTAAATTTTTAAAAGTTTTATTTTATTTGTAATGACAAATAATAGTTTTGTTATATAATAATAATTATATTAATAACTGACAAATAATGACTGATAATTATATATTTGTGGGGTACAATGTAATATTTTGTTATGAGGATACAATGCAGAATGATTAATCAGGCTAATAAGCATAGGTATGATTTCAAATATTTATCATTTCTCTGGCAGGAGAATATTTAAAATCCTCTCTTTAAAATAAACAATATGTAATTATTAACTGTATTTTCCTGGCTGTGCAAGAAAACACCAGAACTTGTGTCTCTTATCTAACTGTAACTTTGTACCCATTGTCCAATATCTCCCCTTTTCCCATCCATACTCCCTCAGAGCCACTGGTAACTATCCTATTTTCTGCTTCTGTCAGTTCAATGATTTAGATTCCACGTATAAGTGAGATAACATAGGCTGGGCGCGGAAGCTCAAGCCTGTAATCCCAGCACTTTGGAAGGTTGAGGCAGATGGATCACGAGGTCAAGAGATCAAGACCATCTGGTCAACACGTCTCAAAAACAAAACAAAACAAAGAAACAACAAAAAAAACCCAAAAAACAAAACCATAGTATTTGTCCTTCTGTGCCTCGCTAATTTTACTTAACATAATATCCTCTAGGTTCAGCTTTGTTGTTGCAAATGACAGAATTTCCTGTGTTTTTAAAGCTGAATAACATTTTATTGCATACACCACATTTAAAAAATATTCATCTAATGAGGAACAATATTGAGCTATTGAGAATAATGCTGCAATAAATATGGGGGTGTGGATATCTGGATATCTTTTCAGCATATTAATTTCAGGTACTTTGGGTATACTCCCTAGTGAGATTGCTGGATCATATGTTATTATTATTATTATTTTGAGGAAGCTTTGAACCATGTTCCAGAATGGCTGTGCTAATTTACAATACCACCAACACTGTATAAGTGTTCCCTTTTCTTTGAAGCATAAAATTTCCCTTTTCTCCACATTCTCACCAGCATTTATTTTCATCTTTTTCATCATAGTCAATCTTATAGTTGTGATGTGATGTCTCATTGAGTTTTTAATTTGCAGTTCTCTGATAATTACAGTTGAGCATTTTCCCATACATCCGTTGGCCATTTGTATGACTTCTTTAAAAAAATATTCACAAACTGTGCATCTGACAAAGGTCTAGTATCCAGGTTCTAAAAGGAACTTAAATGAGTCGACAAGTAAAAAACAAATAACCTCATTAAAAAGGGAGCAAAAGACACGAACAAACACTTCTGCAAAGACAACTCGGCAATCCTGTTACTGGGTACACACTCAAAGGAAAATATATCATTCTACCAAAAAGACACATGCACCCATATGTTCTTCCCAGTGCTAATCACAATAGTGAAGACATGGAATCAACGTAGGTGTCTATCAGTGGTCGATTGGATAAAGAAAATGTAGTAGACACACACTATGGAATACTATGAAGCCGTGAAAAAGAATGGAATCATGTCCTTTGCAGCAACCTGGATGCTGCTGGAAATGATTATCCTAAGCAAACTAATGCAGAAATAGAAAACCAAATACTGCATGTTTTCATTTATAAGTGGAGGCTAAACATTGGGTACACATGGCATAAAAATAGGAACGATACACACTGGAGAACACAAGATGAAGCAGAGTTGGAAAAAAATGACGTATAGGTTACTACACTAACTACCTGAGTGACAGATTTATTTATACTCCAAATCTCAGTATCACATAATATACTTTTGTAACAATCCTCTACATGTACACCCTGATTCTAAAATAAAAGCTGAAAGTGAAAAAAACAAAATATTCTAATGACATTTTTTAAAGAAAAATATCATAAAATTTGCTTATAATCACAAAAGACCACAAATAATCCAAGCAATCCTGAGAAGGAAGCAGGAGGCATCATACTATCCAATATCAAAAATATATTACAAGGCTATAGTAATCAAAACAGCACCATACTGGCGTAAAAACAGACACACAAAATAGTAGAACAGAATACAGAACTCAGAAGTAAATTCATACACTTCTGATAAAGTTGCCAAGAATACAAACTGGTGAAAGGAAAGTCTTTTTAGTAGAGGGTGTTGGTAAAACTGGACACCTACATGCAGATGAATGAAATTAGGCCCCTATTTTACACTATGTACAATGAACAACTCAAAATGAATTAGTAACTTAAACATAAGACCTAAATTGTAAAACTATTGGTTAAACTGGACATCTGCATGCAGATAAATGATATTAGGCCCTTATCTTACACTAACTACAATAAGCAACTCAAAATGAATTAGTAACTTAAACATAAGACCTAAATTATAAAACCACTGAAAGAAAACATACAAAACAGCTTCATGACATTGATCCAAGCAATGACTTTTTTGAATATGAACCTAAATGCACAGCAACCAAAGCATAAGCAAAATATAAAAAAAGGATTAAATAAAATTGAAATACTTCTACACAATAAAAAAACAAAAAACAAAAAATCAAAAAGAACAATTAATAGAATAAACAGACAATTCATGGATTGGGAGAAAATATTTGCAAATTATACATCAGATAAGCAATTAATATCAAAAGTGTACAAGAAACTCAAACTACTCAACAACAGGGAAATAACCTTACTTAAAAATGGGCAAATAATCTGATATATATTTTGTTTTTTTAGGAAGGAAGTTTTAAGACTCAGATTATAGCATTAAGGAAGCTATTCATTCCTTCTAGATTTTGCCATTAAATTTGAAGAAAGTGGAGTTATTTTAATTGTGTTTTCTTATCTACTGTTTCCATAATGTATCTGCACAGCTCAATTGGTTTTCCAGTTGTCATTGAGTGCATATTGCAACAATTTAAATGTAGAGCTCTTCAGCTACAATGTAACAAAAGGTAATCAAAGAAAAATTACTGATATATACAATAACTTGGATGGGTCTCAAGGGCATTACGTTAAGTACAAAAAGGAGCTGATCTCAAAATTTCAAATACATTATTGGACTCATATAGCTTCTCAAAATGAGAAAATCGTAGAGATGGAAAACAGAGCAGTGATTATGAGCAGAAAAGAAAAGATTATGGAGAGAGGTTGAAGATAGATGGGGCAGGGGATAGCTGGTAGAGTAGGGTCCCTGAAGTGGCTGGCAGGGATGGCATTTGGAACACAGAGAAAGTGTTTATCCTGACACTGGAAGGGTCCCGCTACCATTGACGGGAGGTGAGACATTGTCGGAGTGGCGTTTCATCTAGGAGCCACTTCTTCCATCAATTACTCCAGATAATGAGCCCTTAACATTTCTCTTCCCTAATGGTCAATTTCTATTAGCAAGTATTATATCATTAAGGTTCTTTTTTTTTTTATTATTTAATGAGTGTATCTTTATTGAAGTTTGACTCTGGATTCTCTCCAGAGATTTTAAAGTAAATAAGCATTTTATGTTCTGAAAGAAATTGTTCAAGAATCTGTTATTATTTCCATATAATATATACATGGAAAAAATAAATTCTAAAAACATTTGAATAAGAAAGACAAAAATCTAAAAATATAAGAAAATGGAAATGAAACATACTGATTATGGATAAGAGATAAAGATATTTTTCAATAATAACTATATCATAACAATAATATGTTATTGCCTAAAGTCAAGGAGAAGCTGTAATACATTCAATGCAACTTAATGCAGAAAAATGAGTTAAATACCTTGCACTTAAAATATATGTGATATTTCCAAAAGAAAGTATGAGGCAAAAAAAATCATAAAACTGACACGCAGTATATAATATGCCTTTAATATAAATAAATAAATTATCCAAAGTATTTAGAATCCTTCAGCTTCATCTATTTCTACTGCTAAACTGTGGAGGACATTTTTTTGTTTTCCTCTGTGGAGAATCCAATTTCCTCTCTCTGAGTAATGGTTCCCTAATTTTCCTGAGGGAACTATTCCTATCCATTTTTTTCCCCTGTGATTTGTGTGAGGTAGGACACATATTCAGCTTCTGGATTGTGAACTTGCCTCAGGCTGGCTTATCAAAAAATCAACAATGATGCTCAATTTCAGATTTTTGCTGGAACTGTAAGAAAAGAGGTTCTCTGTTCTGTTGGCACTGTTAAACTAGGAAGATGTAAGCCTAGAGTTGCTGACGACTGCCTTACTTCCATAACAATAATTGGTAATAAAGTGAACACAGAGGAAAGCAGAACAGAGAATATGGAGAAAGATTTATGAATGACACTGTGAGATTCTGATTCCTTGGCCTGTTCACTTGTGTGAGCTAAATTCGCTTTCTTCTTTATTAAAAGAAGTTTGTTTGATTGATTTGTTACTAATTGTAACTAAAAAAAGCCTATTTAATAGTACTGAAAATGAATACCTGTGAAATTTAGGGGATTAACTAGTAAACCATGTTAATAAAAAAAGTCCTTCGGTTTCTTTGCAAACATAATAAATCTTTGAAAAAATTTGATGTTTCTTATCACAAAAAAACAACAACATATCACTGATATAAAATGTTTTTCCCATAATCGACAAAGTATTGTTTTAATGATACTATAATAATAACTTAAAGTTTAAAGTTAGCATAATTAATTTATAATTATGGAACTAAGGATAGGAATAAGTAGATTCTGAAGAACAAAAGGAAAAAATGGGCTCCAAGATTTTGTCTTGTTTTGTTTTTCTCTAATGTCTCACCCAATCTCTCTGACCCTTAGTTTAGAAGATATAGGAGAGAGTTGACATATGTTTTAAAACTTTTTTCCTCAGGGAGGTCTGGAAGATCGTTGAATTGCTTCTCTTCAGTGCTGTGAGCTTTTCTGCGATTGGGACATTCTGAATATAACTTGGAGTTATAATTTGATGGGAGATGTCAACATTCCAGGAAATACCAGTCTTTAATAAATTGCAAACTAATGATATTTAAAACATTAAGGTATTCTTAGCTTCACCTTTATTCAACGCTTACTGGATGACTCTATTATTCATAACAAATTGAAAAACCACTTATGGATATTAAAAGAAAGTATTTTCCAAATAAAAATTGAGTATGACTCAACATGAAGCAAAAGTAAAATCTTCTGAGAGATAATTGTTTACTAGGACACATTATTATATGACTCTTAGCACAAAAAACAAAAGCTAAAAGAAAAAAAATACCGTTTCTCACATTAAAAAAACCAACATCTCAGTGAATGAGACTATTCTCTTGCTAATGGTACTTTCACGAGTACATTAAGTTTACTGACAACCTTAGATCTCTAAGGTAACAATATAATTATTGTCTTTCCTAAAACAGTGAGTTGGTTGATTAGAATCACAAAGATTCCCTAAAGGAAGCTGAACACTAGCATGGGATCCATCTGGCCAGGTGGCTACATGTTGACTACTTTGCAGATTAAAAAAAAATGGATGATATCTCCTTTGCTGCTGGGTGGAATCCTGGAGAATAATATCTAGAATTATTATAGATTTAATGTAGTTTTAATGTCTCTTTGGTGTAGGCTTAGTTCTTGTGACCATAAAATTATCAAGTTAGAATTTTTTGCACTGGCGCAGCACAGCGCCAGGGTCTGAAATTGCCCAAGGAATGTTCCTCATTTGCTTTATAATGTGCAGACACGGAGGGTACAGACTAGCTGGTAAGTGCCCAGGGAAGCCTTATTACAAGGAGAGAAAATGGCTCTAACTAATGGCTCAATTTATCTGTAATTTGGACATCTCTTTAGGATAATGTATGATCCAACCATGGATGAAGTTCATGCTAAAAAGGAATTTGGTCTCTAGAATTGGGAAACAACACTTAGCCTTTTATGATAAGAATACTACTTCCTGGCCGGGCACGGTGGCTCATGCCTGTAATCCCAGCACTTTGGGAGGCCGAGGCGGGTGGATCATAAGGTCAGTAGATCAAGACCATCCTGGTCAACACGGTGAAACCCCGTCTCTACTAAAAATACAAAAAATTAGCTGGGCATGGTGGCGCATGCCTGTAATCCCAGCTACTCAGGAGGCTGAGGCAGGAGAATTGCCTGAACCCAGGAGGCGGAGGTTGCGGTGAGCCGAGATCGCACCATTGCACTCCAGCCTGGGTAACAAGAGCGAAACTCTGTCTCAAAAAAAAAAAAAAAAAGAAAAAAAGAAAAATAGTTAAGGTTTTTTAATTTTTATATTTCCCTAGTTACAGCTTGGAGACACTCTGGATACTTAAGGGAAGCAGCAGTCTCTTCACCTTATATGCCTTTATCTAGAAACAGCTCCTAAAGGAAGCAGAGTCTGCTAGTGGAAACAATGACAATATTGCAAACAGATTTTGGGCCAGCAAAAAACACTGCAGACAAAAACAAAGTGTTATCCTTTGCAGCTTAAAAATTCTGAACGAGAGGCAAAGATCTCTCATGTGTGGCTTTTCCATGACATCTGGAGAAAGGCGTTAAGACGCTCACACCTTAAAGAAGCTTTGAGTAAGGAAACTGATTTCAGGACACGTAATGAGGACAAAAGCAAACAAAACAACAGGCAGAACAAAACTTGGCAGATATTTTCTCTACCTAGTCAGTATCCAGAGGCTTTCATTCCTGAAACTCTTGATGAAGGTTTCAAATAACTCAAATATAATTTTAAACACTATTTTGTTACTAATGTGTAATGTTGATAATATCAAAAGTGAAAGAAACTCTGTGGCTATCTCACAGTGACGCAGCTTGATTCTACCAAAGAAGCAGAAGTTTTTGTCTCTATTAATGAATTCATTTGAAGTATTTACTGTGATGAACATTTCTTACAAGAAGAAGTATTCCTCTGTATGTATTTGTGTGTATAATATGCATTATACATATACATTATGTATAATTAATTATCTCTACTATCACGTTAATTTAGTGAAGGAAGTACTTTTACAAATTCACGTTGCCTTTGACAATGCTCTTAAGACACATGCAAGGTATGGATTTTAGCTTTAGTTATTCAGTACGAATTCTCTTTTAGCTTCTAGGCAGGTGGCACAGTATAGCGGTTATGAACACAGACTCTTGGCATTAGAGAGCTTGAAATTCTTACCACCTGTGTGACAAGTAATTTCATCCCATTAACTGTTTCCTTATGGTGATGAAACTAGTACCTATCATACTGTTAATACTAATCATAGTGCATAGTGATGATTTTAGTACCTACTTCATGCAGTTGTGAAGATTACAAAAATCCATTAAGTTTCAAAAAATTAGCAAAGTGGCTTATAAAAATATAACATAAACATGTGCCAAAGACATTATTCAATTTCTTAATTAATGAATAAGCCAATCAGATGGCGAGGCTCATTCAAAGAGCTTTTTGAAGATCTGAGTATTTATAGGCCTTTGGAGACAATATTAGTACAAGATTTCTGGGTAAGAGTCAAAGCTGGTTAATGACATCCTATGTGATAATAATCTATAGCACTGAGGCTGGATTTTCTTCTGGATAGAAATACTTTCTATCTTCGTTGGGGAAAAAATCTACAAGTAGACATGGAACTTCCCGAAGTCTGGAATTTTCATCAGTAGTAAACAGTGAATTTAACAAATTGTATTTCCTAGAATATTAAATAATTTGGAGTGGTCCTGTTAGATAATAAAAGTGCACCCGCTTCACTTGTTTACATGTCTTAAATAATTTTTCTTAATATCTTTGAAAGTACAAAGACCGTTCTAAAGTTAGTTACTAATATTTGCATTGTTATTTATTTTGTAGACCAAAATATTTTGTTTACCCTGCTTAAGTTATAACTTCATTGGAGCATGATGCTTGTCCATCATATGAACCAATTCTTCTCACATATATTAGAATATTTAAGGAGTTATTTAGGGTACACTGAGAACACACCGTACACCAGTACATTACCAGGAGCCAGAAGAGTAGCTGTGGATTTATCACATCCATAAATTGATTCATTGATTATTTTCTCATTTATCAACTATTAATACAGCGTCACACTCAGAGGATATTGCACTGAATAGGACACAGTCCCTTCTTTCGTGGAACTCCATGTAATACTATTTACATGTAGTATTAACTTAAAAGTAATTTCTACTTCAAATATAGATACATGTGCCATAAACATGGCTTAGAGAAAGAACTCATTGTGAAGTATTTTTTATGTAATGTTGATTTTCACCCAGGAACTTCTTCACTTGACTTAAAATCTCTAGTGCAAGTCCATCTGTCTCTTAATGCAAAATACAGTCGGCGATGCAATGTTGGTGGCCACAGAGCTCTCAATTCTACACATTATTTTTCTTACATATCCAAAACATTTTTCTGTGTGTAAAAATATAAAGCAAGCAAGATTCAGTGAAATGTTACTAAACACACTTTAATGAGATCTTCTCAAATCTATTTTGCTGCCACTAAATTCAAGATACTTATTTTTTCAATGGAGGATTATTTCCATAGAGTACACGAGAGGAATCATGAGAAGTTAATAACTTCGTGATGATAAACCAGAGCACAGGAAAATGAAGTAGTGAATAATAAAGTTATGCCATTATAATACATAGTTTTACGACATAACCAAGAATATTTCTATTATTCTGAGAATATACTGATGTGCATATGCTCATGGACTTTTCATTACTTCATGTACTTCAGTGAGTCCATACACGTGTGTTTGTTCAGTATTAAAATATATACTGCTTGGAGAAATTTACACAACATGAATAGATTTCATTTTATGTCATGGTTCTTAGGAAAACTGCTCTAGCTTTTATACCAGAATGATATAAGAACATATATATTTTTGCACACTATTTTAAGGGGCTCATACACTCTCTAGAATCATATCCAGGTGCAATAAATAGGTTACAAAAAGCCTGTGTCAACATTAAATATTTAACTACCCACAAAGATTTTGGTTTTATGCTCTGTCAAATTATTTTTAGGATAAAAGTTCATTTTCAAATCAAATAATAGGACTTAATTATTTTGTAAGTAAGACTAAAAAAAACACTTAAAGTAGGGAATTACTATTGTATATATCAGACCAAAGACTATTTTAGAATAGATAAAAAATTTTAAACAAGGAAGTGATTAGTCAGTTTTTTATGATTATATTTACACTTCTGTTGCAAATACTAATTACTGGCTTTAATTGAGCATATCAATAATCAATTATGTACTTATAAGTTGTATATACCTTTGGTTAAATAACAGTAAATTACAAGGATAAAGGAAGTTATTTATTTGATTAAATAACATCATTTTTTTTTTACAAACTTCCCTTTCTAAAGGAAGACCTATATATTATCTCCATGAGAATAAAAATGTGTTCTGCATGAGTGGCTGGTTCACTTGAAGCAAAAAGGAGTAGTTAATACTGTGTTTGGTGAGAGGAGATCTACACTGTGTTCAAACCTCGTGTAGATCTATAATAGAGTAGGATTCCTTGCTGCATATTTAAATGCTCTGCTCTCTCTGGCCTTGCTGGAGTGACGAAGATCCTGTTCAGGGATCCACAGAAGTTCATTAAGTTACTCCAGGAGAGAAAGGCACCGTTTCTGTGAATGTATGGGTTTTTTTTTCCTGATTGTACTGAAACTAGGATACAACAGCTGAACGCCGGTTATTCCTAGATCGCCTCACCCTTTCCCAAGCAAGGAGATTTTCTTAGGACCATCATGATAGGGCTATTTTTTTGGCACCAACTTGTAGCATTAAAAAAACTTAGGTATAAAATGTGAGTGTGCATTTTGAAGGCTGTTACATTATGCTTCATTGCTTTCCATTTCATTTATTTAAAAAACTGGAAAAATATGATTAATTTTTCTAAGGATTTTTTTAAACAGAGGCTTCAGAATTTCTCAACTTTGAAATCTCAATTACAGAATGCTATTTTCATGCAAATGAGAGAAGCATACACCTGCTGCAGTTTTCTTCTAGATTTTAAAGTCTTGGTATTTAGAATTATAGGAAAATAGTGGTTGCATACAAATCATACTGTTTATCACACAGGATACACAATGGTAGCACATTTTGACAAAGAAAATTCGGATAAGAATGTGACAGGCTGGGAAAGGAAAAAAATTAAGTCAATAAGGGCAATGAACATAGTAATCGTGAAGATGGGAGTTGCACAGTGAGAACACATGGACACAGAGAGGGGAACAACACACACCAGGGCCTGCTGGAGATTAGGGGGCGACGGGAGGAAACTTAGAGGATGGGTCAGTAGGTGCAGCAGACTACCATGGGACCCTTGTACCTGTGTAATGAACCTGTGTGCGCTGCATGTTTATCCTGGAACTTAAAGTAAAAAAGTACATATAATAATAATAAAGAAAATTATTACCTGTGGCTCACACCTGTAATTCCCACACTTTGGGAGGCTGATGCCAGCAGAAGACTTAGCTCAGGAATTCAAGACCAGCTTCGGAAACATGGCAAAAACTAGTCTCTACAAAAAATACAAATAATTAGCTGGGTGTGGTGGCCCATGCCTGTGGTCCCAGCTACTTGGGAGGCTGAGGTGGAAGAATCTATTGAGACCAGGAGGCAGAGGTTGCAGTGATCTGAGAGCACACCCCTGTACTCCAGCCTGGGTGACAGAATGAGAGCCTGTATCCAAAATAATAATAATAATAATAATAATAATAATAATAATGATAATGATAAAATGATAGCAACACCTTCATTATCTACTGTTTGTGGACTTTCAAGCACATTCTAGGTGCTGTGGTACAGTTACGCATTCAAGGAATTTATATTGTAGCGGGTAAGACAAATAGTATATAAATACCACACAGGTACTACCAATGTGGCAAGACAGAAGGTTATAGAGAGGTACCAAAGGGCATTGCGGAGATTGGAACACTAAGCTAGAAAATGCCTACTTTCTGAGATAAAGAAAAGGTTGAAATGCTTTTGAGAGAAGTTGATCTGAGAATAATGGGCATTTGCAGGAAATATAAGCAGGAGAAAGCATTCTAATTGCAGAGGCTGGCTGCGTAAAGTACAGAGCAGTGAAAGAACATGGACTTTATAAGAAAGCCAAGCAGGCAAAATGAGTAAGTGGCAGAGCTGATTTCATAAAAATATGCAAGGGTAGAATAGCAAAGGCTATGAAATATTTATTTTTGCCTGTAACCTATGGGAAATCATTGATGTGTGAGCAGGAAAATAGCATGAAGAGAAACAGTTTCCAGCTCTTATAGAAAGAAGATTTGCAGAAGCATTGATCACACAGGTTCCCTGAGACAGAATATGGCCTCATCCAGGTTCTCTAATACTGTTTGAGAAATAAAGATATCCCTGGTCCCCAAATGATAGCAGGACAAAAGAACTGGGAAAGCATGTGGAGTTTCTGCAGATAGGTTCTGGTACCATCTAAGCATCGATGGTGCTAAGATGTGGCAGGAGAATGCAAGAAGGAAAATGATCATCTAGCAAGCATCCAACACATTACAGCAAATATTTTTTAATACGCCTGATCTTACTTAGTCTTCACAACAATCCTATGAAGTGTGCATTATTATCTCAAAGTAAAACGTAGTCGAACTAAGTTCCAGAGACGTGAACTTATCCAAGACGACAGAACTGACAGAGGTGGCGGTATGCCCCTAAAATGGGATCCAAAACCCTGCCTGTCTGTCTGATATCACAGCGTATACTCTTTCTGTAGCATCTCCCATCTTAAGTGGTACTTCTGTCGTTGGGTACATAGCAGGCAAGACAACCATTTTGCTTTCAGGGAGAAGGTTTTATGACATAATTCTAAGCTAATTCCTCTCTGGTTTTATGGGAAAGAGGTGACAGCGTTAGAAGCCAGGCGAGTGCAACTCTGTGAGGGTAAAATGGGTCAATTTTTATAGTAGGCCATGGTACTAATGAAAAGTGCATACATCCCAGAAATATTTTATGTGAAGAATTGAGAAGATAGAGTGACCAACTGGATGTATGAAATGAAGAGCCAGCCATTCAGGAACGACCCTACTGGCATGAGAAACTGGAGAAAGAACCATCAAACAACATACAGAATACAGAAGGGAAAACAAGCACCAGGTCAATGTGACATGAAAGCAACAACACATATATTAGTGATCATTAGATTCAGGTGAGAAAAGTCAGGGATTTTTTTACAATCATACGTTTCATATATTTCTGGTAATTAATATATTTCAGGCCCAGGCAAACTACAACATCAAGGGCTATAAAACTCATTATGAGGAAGGTCAGGACAGCTCTGAGGACAATTCCTCAGGATCATTTAAATAGATCATACACAACTGTCACTTCTGAAACAGATACTACCCTTGTGATTGGAGAGAGGCAGATCACACTTGAGAGACAATTTATTATAGCTGTTGTCTGAAAAGTTGCTAGGGCAAATAAGACATTACAAAGAGTAAGAAAACAGATTTATTGCCATGACATATGTTTGTGGGCTTTGGCTGTTGCACAATTTGAAATAATTGGCATAATGATACTTCTTATAATCACTATTATCAAGTTTGAACATAATTTTTAGCTATGGGAAGAGAGACACAAAATATGTTTTTCAGTGTAAAAATTCAGAAGCTAGAGAGGGGGTAGCTGGAAAAAATGAAATATTCAAAATAGAAACAAAGAGTTTCTTTTGCCTTATTTTGGGAGCTTTCATACTTTTAGAACTATTTTGAGTTGAAAACAGAATTTTATTATTTAATTTGAATTCATTTGGCACTTGAGACTCTTTGAAGTCAAAAGTAATGCCAAGAATGTATTTTGTAAAGAAATAACGTGCTTATGAAAGTACACCTATACACACGTCCCAGTCCAGGATGCTGATGATCATGTGCAGCTGTCAATCTGATTCCCATCAATATTATGGCTATGGATTCATTCATTCATTCACAAGGTTTATTGAGTGCTTGCAATAATTGTGCTAGACACTATTCCAGTCCTCCACATGGACTCGAGAAGAAAAATGAAGAAAGTATTTTCCCAGTAGAGAGAGAGAGAGAGACATAAGTTAACAGAGAAAGATAATTTCTAGGAGGGATAGTGTACCATGAAGAGTGATGAGTGAAAAGATCTGTTTTACATAAGCTTGAAATACCGGCCAGGTATCCAGTCATGTAGCATTTTAAAGGGCATCATTAGGGATATGTATTGGAGTAGGACACACAGAACTTGCTGATGGTTTGGACAAAGGTAAAACCCCCAAATTTTGGCCTAAGCAACCAAGAGTATAGTGGGACTATAATAAAAATAGGAAAGATTTGGTGAGGAACAAGTTTAGATGGAACGTCAAAAAGTCAATTTAGTGCATGTCTATTTTGAAGCATTGAGTAGACATACAAGGGAAGATTCATAGCTCTTTGATATCTAAGCAGAACTCAGAGGGGATTCAGGGCTGGGATAAAGATCTGGGTGACTCCTGCATATGTTAGTTTTTTGTTTTTGTTTGGTTTAAGCCTTTAATCCCGGCACCTTGGGAGGCTGACGGCCTTTCCTGGAAGCAGGACTCATACGGACTTTCATCCCTCCAGTATCCATATTGCATTTTGTTCTTTGATTTACCATGGTTTCTTTTTTTCACTAATTCTCAATTTCTTTTTCTTCATGGTTTAAAGCTGGAAATGCTTACCACGTGGTGGTAGTTTGAATTGTGGGTTTTCCTCACCATTTCGCTCATGTTCCTGTTCTTTTGAGAAGTTCATGAAAGGCTCACAGTCCAATTCATTCTCCTCTAAACTCCTCCTTAAAAAAAAAAAGAATAAAACTAATTATTTATTTTCTTCTGAAAATTTCCCAGCCATGATATATCCTGGCTGATCTTCTCAAAAACTGTTACCTTTCATTTCCCCTCCCCGACCACTAGCCACTTTTGAAATAAAATATGAGGTTTAGATGGCAAGAAATGAGTGTTTTTTTGGGGGGAAGATGAAGGTCAGCTATAACAGCTGCATTGTGAAATGCATGCTAAATGAGAATATTTGTCTTGCTCCTTTTGTAAGTAATGTTAATTAATATCTACTAGATATTTCATTAGAGAATCAACTAGAGGATTGGAATTAAACTTAACTATCACCCTTGTGACAGCGGTTTCCCTGACACGCTCCTTATCACACTATCATCCCTGACACAGGGGAGCAGGAACAGTGCTATCGAATAACTGAAAACTCAATCGCTAACATTTTGGGACTTGAGGGGTGATGGAAATATTTCAAATCATGAACGTTTTAACATAAAATAAGCTAATGGCATGCTACATTCTATGCTTTGTGGGATTAAAAGTAGGGTAACATAAGATAGCTGGATATGTGAGATAGGCTCAATTTCTCATGAGAAGACAAAAGCAAAACCAAACCGAGGATGCTGGCCTTTGCCAGTTCATAGAGCAGACACGAGTGTCAACGCAGATAAGGTATTTGGTAGTACTTTGAAAAATAAAAGATTCTTACAAAAATGTAACATGGGTTTCTGGAATTCTTTACAGGGACTTTCAACTAAAAATCAATGCAGAAAATGTATGGATCTTAGAATCTAAACAATGTTTTTCATATAATGTAATTTAAACAATCTCTGTTCAAAAATATACATCATTCATTATTTAGTATTTTCAGGTAGAAGTAAAATATCGAGTAAAGCACAACTGTATGAAATATCAAATATTACCAAAGGGCTGGTTTATTCATTGGCAATTCTATTATTTGTTGTCTAAATCAGTTAGAAAATCAATTACTATTACCATCAGTTGAAAGATAGTTGATTTGACATATTCATGGATGCTTACTGAGTTTTGATTTAGTCATATTTAGTACCCCTCAAGATAAATTTGAATTTAACTTATCTGAGTTAATAGTCATGCAGAACTTTACAAAACACTAATAAGTTTATAAATACTATTGTTATGTGAATCTGTAAATCTTAGCCACTTTATTTTATGTTCATTCCTTTCCTATTAAGAAAGTAAATTGGTAATGCTAATTATAATACATTTATATAATTGATTTTAATCAAGTATACTAATATTGTATGCTCTCAAGTACTTGAGAGCACACCAACTATCAAGTTTATTAAAATTTACTTTTCACATTTAAAGAATTCAAAGATACTTTATGAAGTGCTATTGAATAATTGTTCTAAAACTGTTTAGCATATATCCAAATGACTAATTACATCTTTGATGATATGTGACTATTCTGTTTCATAGTTCTTGACATCTTGTTGATGACAAACACATTTGGGCATAAACCATGTTAAAATGGGTCATGATTCCAGGAAATCTTTACTCAACTCGGGTCTTTTATCTTTGCTCATCATGTTTTAGGATTCAGACTTGCTCATTATTACTATCTTTTGAAGTTGGGTTAAAGTGTTTCTATTCTTCCAAAGGAGATTAACATATCTACACAGAAATACAAAATGCAGAATATTAAGAATTAAAATTATATATAGCATCGTAATAACCTTGAAAACAGGCCCAATAATTTTAAGAGTTAAATTGTTCACATTTATTATTTAACTTTTTCCTCATTTTACTTAAATCTGTAGTTTGTCAACAGTAATCATAAATTTTTGGTTTAAATACTAATTAATATTAAGTCTCATTTTGGGAAATTTATAATATTTAAAAATATTTTTGCTCCTATTAGCTAATATATTTTTTTATCTTATATGCATTTTAAAACTTTATAACCTTATATATTGGCATGATGGAGATACTGACCAATTATAAAGTTTGTTCATTAATAAATAATTCACATATCTAATTTTAATTCTTTATACAATTTGCCAAATTTCAGCATAGGTATGAATGTGGAAAATCAGCAGAAAAGTGATTTTTAAAAAAGAAATAGCATCATAATGATGATACCCAAGGATTTTTTTAAAAAAGCAAGAGAGAAAATACAATTGAGAGTTTAGTTAACATGAGGTAATTTGCTGGTATTCTTACAGGAACCCAGAAGATTCAAACACACGAATCAGGTGAAAAACGATACTGCCCTCTAAACATAGAGGTCAAAAGATAAAACAACAAGCAAAAATATGTAAAATATTCCAAAGTTAAACAAACAAAAAAAATCTTATCGTATCACAGTGGAATTCACATACCAAAGCCATAAATACCTGTGTGTGGGTCTGGTTGTGGGGAAATGAAAACAACTATGGGAATTCATGGTGACAACTGTAACATCATTTAATTTTTTTTTTTTTTTTTGAGATGGAGTTTTACTCTTGTTACCCAGGCTGGAGTGCAATGGCACGATCTCGGCTCACCGCAACCTCCGCCTCCTGGGTTCAGGCAATTCTCCTGCCTCAGCCTCCTGAGTAGCTGGGATTACAGGCACGCACCACCATGCCCAGCTAATTTTTTGTATTTTGAGTACAGACGGGGTTTCACCATGTTGACCAGGATGGTCTCGATCTCTTGACCTCGCGATCCACCCGCCTCGGCCTCCCAAAGTGCTGGGATTACAGGCGTGAGCCACCGCGCCCGGCCTCAGAACCTTGGCTGAATGCAATGCATACCCCAAGTTACTGATAATTTGGCCATAATCTTATTTCTGATCCTAAACATGCAGAAATGTTTAAATGAAGTAAAACAGTGAGCACGAGATAAATCACTGAACTGTGTTTCACGGTGAAACACTGGGAGCGAACGCTCTCTGTTGCTTTGTATGTAACAGGATATCGAAGGATATGTTTTTCTGTTTCCTGGAATGTTACGCCAAAGCTGAAGACAGAGGGGAACAAATATACAATACATATTTATTAAACTACCAATAAAGTGATAGTTGTTGAGGCTGGACAAATTCCTGCAGAGCTTAAGGAGTATATTCTAGTTTACCCAGCTATACCCTGCTCTACCTCCAACACCTGGGACTAGGGTGAGGCACATGAGGGGTCTAAGGTGCAAAGTTAAAGAAGCAGTTGCACAACCCTGAGTGAATGCTTCATATACTCGTGCTCTAGGCTTCTTTCCCACTGGACAAGGGTTTGGCCTGTAGACTTGATAAGATATGCCTGTGGATGGGTCAACAGGGGAAAGCATAATTTGAGAGACGCAGGACTAGGGAAATAGAGGACAGGGGTCTGAGAAGAGGCGGGCAGTGGAGGAGCCCACCCACCTACTGTTTGGCATGGCAGGATTGCGGTCTCTTGTGGATCACCTGCACATTTAGGTTTGAGCCATCATCTTCTACCATTCTTACTGCTCCCCAGGTTTTCCTGATGCTGGAGATGCCCCGCTTTGCCAGTAGCTTTCTTGGTGCGGTATTTGGCAGGATAGCTTAAATACAGGTATGTCTTAGTCGTTTTCAATTGACATAGGAATGCAACCCTGCTGTGCCAAATAGTGAGCCCAAAGCTGCTCCACCGTCACCCCTCCTTTAGGCCCATTCCCTTGTTCACATATTACTTTAAAAACTCTCTGATTTCTGTATTGATTTCTATCAGTAAAATAAATGTTAGAAAAAACTTGGAGCTTTTGTCATATATATGGATATATTTAGTACAGCTCTTTGCAGGTTGTGTGATTCATTCAGAGGGCTGCTTGACATCTTAGCCAAAGTCTCTTTGCTGAGAGTGCCATCAACAAAATGCAAATAATATGCACAGAATTCTCAGAGTTAAACTGTGTTTGTAATAATTCATTAAAACAACCAAAGATAAATGACAATAACTCTTGTTTTTCTTCCTGATAATGCTGTCTTTTTGAAATCCTAAAAATGTAGAGTGCCATTTCTGAAGCTTATCAGTTTCCACAGAATTTGTACTTGTCAATTCCATCCTTGATGATAAATATTTTTCTGCGAACTCTCCCGCATTTGATAGAGCTGTGCTTTATATAGCATCACTTCATCAGTAACATGAGCAATAGTACTGAGGCAGCATCAGGAAACCAACAAATGACGAAAACTTTGCCATACAGTTACATCATCTCCGTACTCCTATCATTTGTCAACTTTAACTTCTTAAATTTAAACTTTCACTATGTCACTTGGAGTAAAGGCATCTAAAAGATTGCTCACAATAGCAATAAAGTCACATTCCTGCTATGCATATCATTTGTAAAATTTAAGTTTGCAGTATTGCCAAAAGCGTTGGTTAGTTCATACACAAAACAATGACAAAATGCCAGAGCACTCGAGTTATGCAACAAGTGTAGTATTCCTGACTGGTCCCGTTTCAAGGATTGGGAAATAATGTTTGACAAGCTAGAATGCATACCGCTCTGTGTAGGAATTTTGCAGTGGGGACGGTGAGGACTGTTGCCTGACTTTTCTAATTGATTATCAACCTTTTATTGCTTCCAAGCATGCTTATTACCATTCAGAAAGTTATTATCACTATCAAAGATGCTTGGTATTGACTGCTTTTGTATAATAATGTATTGCATAGTATACAGAGCTGTACTTATCATCTTTCAAGGATTTAAAATCTAAGAGAACAATAGTGATGATTTAAAATGCATTGTCACGTGAGTAACTGTCTCCCCCACGATAGCATTCAAGTACAGGGCGACCAAATCAGCAATGTTGATACATTTTCCACACAGTGATAAATATAAGAATCAATGAAGATAGGAAATTCAGCAAAATTTCATTTTACTTGTGGGCGATCTTGTGTGTGCACTCACACATGCATGTGTGGCTATCTGAAAATTTCGTAAAACTATAAGCTCATAACATTCAAATTGATCTGTTTCTATACACAATACCTTACCTTTATAAATAACTTTGTAACCATTATTCTTATTTTGATACCAAAATATTGTGACATTTTAAAGGGGGAAGGCAATAATTATTATATACATTTTGAATGTAAGTAAAGAAAGACGCAAAAAAGTTTAGAGACTTGACCAAGATGGTACTACTACTAAGAGAATCAGGTAGTATTAGTTCATTGAACTTTCATTTACTAGTGAAACATGTATTTGCTGATTCTATTAACCTCATTTTAGTCACTAGTCACTAGGTACAGAAGGATTAAAGGCATGTTCTTTGCTCGTTCAGACTGCGGGTGGGGGAGATATTTTTTAGACATAAACTATACAAACATATAGTAAGTTCAATTACAAATTTATACAAATAAGAGCTGTAAAATCCCAGTAAATTAAATAGCAATGGGTGGATTTTATTACAATATGATTATTAAGTACTTGTGAGTTGAGAAGATCACAATGGTAAATTAATCTGGTCCAGAGGTAAAGTTGGAAATGCACATGGGGCCAGATTGTGGAGAATGTTTACATCAGGTTAAGAATACTTTATCTTTCAGTCTTTTACCCATTTGCTTTTGTCACTTCCTGTTGACCTCCAATTATTAGCAAAACAAAAAACAAATTAACAAATTCTATAAAATATAGAAAGAAAGCTTAAAATGTAAAAAAAAAGGTAAACATTATTATAGAAACCAGCTTAAAATATTTCAAGAAATAGTTTCTGTAAGTCATGGTCAAATGCTGCCAAGTGATAAGACAGGATGAGGGCTGAAGATTGTTTTGCGAATTTATCAATTTGAAGTTTAATGATGGTTTCAGTAAGAACAATCATAAGAGAACGATATTTCCATAGCCACTCAACTAAGCTCCTCTTCTTGAATAGAATCATGTTTGGAAACTTAGTCCTTTCCTTAATCACATTTTCCTGTCATGTTTCAAATTTGCTCAAGGTTCACTTCTCTGCAAATACCAGTGAAAAATGAATCTAAACTAGTGCATTTCATGAAAGTAGATGGATTAACTTATTCCTCAATGAAAACTTGGGTTTAATAATTGCCTTGATAACTTTTGTTTCACATACCAGAAAATGCAAAAGCTCCTTTACTGATATGCTACAAAGAGGAAGGTGAGTGAAATGCTGGGGGCTGGGTGGGTCACTCTTGTTTTTAGAAGGAATGCTTTTAAGACATTACTATACGCTATATGAAGAATAAACCGTTGGCATCTATAGTAACCAATAGCTTCTAATTTTGCTTTCAGTGTAAAGTAGGGCAAGAATTTTAATTTGCTAATGTCAAATAACTGCAGGAACTTACATTTTCCATCTTGTTAATTCCTTTGTCAAAAACTTTTAATGTTTCTTGAGTGATACATTGCATAAACTTAGATCATCACTATCAATGTAAACTGGTCATCAGCTCCCTCTTCATAAAAATGGCATGATGCTTTCTTTTTAGTATCATTTGGAAATTAAATAAAAGCATAAATAAAGCCGTTAATACAGTGCATCCATCTTCAAATATGGTAATTACATAGGAAATAAAAACAAATCCATAGACTCATTTGCTAACCCAGTACCAAGCTAGTACACTTTCTGATACTACTCTAAGTTTATTTTGCATTTGGAATGTATTAAGCTACTTACCTTTTAATCAAAAAAATAATCTTTTCTATTTCTATATCAGTTCATATGTATATTTTTGATTCACCCACAATGTTCTAAATCTGATCTTCATCCATTAAAACACTGCAGACACTAATTTTAATGGGTTTTAAAACACCCCTGTTTATTATAGCCAAAAGTTATTTTCTTTCATGAATTCCCATGACACATCATTTCTACCTTTTACAGAATTGTATTTTTGTAGCAAATACCATAGGTTGGTCCATTAAATACCCCTTTCACATTCCTTGACTTCCTTTTCCTGATCCATAGAGGCTACAAAATAGTAAGTGACAAAGTCGGGTCCTGAAAATTATCCCTGTGTCACCACCCATAGCTTCTTAAATTTCATCAAAGATGGGAAGGAAAATGAATGAGAGTACTGAATTCCACCTTTGGTGCCTGCATTTCTCATAACTTTCTCCCCTATGTAAGTAATTTTCAAGTAGCTACACAGGTTATAATTCATATCCTGATCTCAATTTAGTATTTTATATTGAGTAAGTACAGCTAGAAGGAAATAAGTAGTATTGAAGATGGAAGAAAAATAATAATTTCAAATCTACTTACATACCAGATACATTCATGTTTATTCTCTCTATTGTGTCTTTTATTCATTTTAAGATTTTTCTAAATAGTTCCAATTTTGCAGAATTTTACAGATGAATAATTGAAGCCCGAATATTTGTAATCTAAAAAGATTGAACTCAAAGAAACAGAGTAAAATTGTGGTTACCCGAGGAAGAAGAATGATAGTTGGTCATAGATTACAAAATATGAATTAGGTGAGAGGAATAAGTTCAGAAGCTCTATTGTATAACACGGTGGCAATAGTTGATAACAATGTATTTTATGCTTGAAAATTGCTAAGAGAGATTTTAAGAGTTCTTAACATAAATGAATAATAAATATATGAGGTAATACATATGTTAATTAGCTTGATATAGCCATTCCATGATATATATGAAATATATACATATTTCATGTTGTACACCATAAATATATACAATTTTCATCCATTAAATAAATCAATAAATTAAGACAGATAAAGTAGGTAATTTTGTTAAAATCACAGACTAAGTTATGATGCTGGGATTCAAGTCCATGAGTTTTTGACTGTTTGGTCTCAATCATTTTCAACTGTACCACATTATCTCATTCCTTGCTTTAAATGTGGAAGTGCATTCCATCAGGCACAAGACACCCTTTACCTTTACCAATTAAATCTTACAAATTACTTTACCAATTAAATCTTAAAATCTCCACTTTTTAAAATGCGATGAGATTATTCCAATGGTTTTCTGGTGCATAAGTCTGTTTTCACATGCTATAAAGAACTTCACAAGACTGGGTAATTTGTAAAAAAATAAATAAATAAAAATTAAAAAAGAAAGAAAAAAAGAGGTTTAATTGATTCACCGTTTCACATGGCTGGAAAGGCCTCAGGAAACTGACAATCATGGCCGAAGGGGAAGCAGGCATGTCTTATATGGTGGTAGGTGAGACAGCATATGAAGGAGGAACTTCATAAAACCATCATATCTGATGAGAACTATCATGAGAACAGCATGGGGAACCACCTCCATAATCCAGTCACCTCCCTCTCTCAATATGTGAGTATTACAGGTTCCTCTCTTGACACGTGGGGAATATAATTTGAGATGAGATTTGGGTGGGGACACAAAGCCAAACAATATCATTCTGCCCCTGGTCCTTCCCAAATCTCCTGTCTTCACATTTCAAAACCAATCATGTCTTCCCAACAGTCCTCCAAAGTCTTAACTCATTTCAGCATTAACTCAGAAGTCAACAGACCAAAGTCTCATCTGAGACAAGGCAAGTTCCTTCTACCTATGAACCTGTAAAATCAGAAGCAAGTTAGGTACTTTCAAGACATAATGGGATACAGGCATTGGATAAATGCTCACATTTCAAATGGTAGAAATTGGCCAAAACAAAGGGGCTACAGGCCACATGAACGTTTTAAATCCACTGGGGCAGTCATTAACTCTTAAAGCTCTAAAATAGTCTCCTTTGACTCCGAGTCTCACATCCAGGGCACGCTGATGCAAGGGATGGGCTTCCACAGCCTTAGGCAGGTCCTTCACAGGCTGATGTTGAGCGCCTGGCCTGTGACTTTTCCAGGCACACAGCACAAGCTGCTAGTGGGTCTACCATTTGGGGATCTGGAGGATGGTGGCCCTCTTCTTACAGCTCTACTAGGCAGTGACCAGTGGGGACTCTGACCCCACATTTCACTTCCATATTGCCCTAGCAAAGATTCACCATGAAGGCCCTACCCCTGCAGTAGACTTTTGCCTGGACAATCAAGTATTGCTATAAATCCTCTGAAATGTAGGTGAAGGTTCCCAAACTACAATTTCTGACTTCTGTGCACCTGCAGACCCAACACCATGTAGAAGCCACCAAAGCTGGGGCTTTCACCCTCTGAAGCAACTGCCTGAGCTGTACCTTGGTCCCTCTTAGCCACAGATGGAGCTGGAGCAGCTAGGACAAACGGAACCAAGTCCTGAGACAGAACAGAGCAGAGTGGTCTTGGGCTGGGCCCAGGAAAACATTTTTCCCTCCTAGGTCTCTGGGCCTGTGATTGTAGGGGCTGCCACCAAGATCTCTGATATGCCCTGGAGACATTTTTCCCATTGTCTTGGTGATTAACATTCAGCTTCTTATTACTTATGCAAATTTTGGCAGCAGATTGAATTTCTCCTTAAAAGATGTTTTTTTCTTTTCTATTGCATCATCAGGCTGCATATCTCCCAAACTTTTATGCTCTGCTTCCCTTTTAAATATAAGTTCAAATTTCACATCATCTTTCTCAATTTCAAAGTTTCACAGATCCCTAGGGCAGGGGCAAAATGCTACCCATCTCTTTGCTAAAGCATGGCAAGAGTGACCTTTGCTCCACTTCCCAAGAAGTTCCTTATCTCCATCTGAGACCATCTCACCTTGGGCTTCATTGTCCATATAATTATCAGCATTTTGGTCAAAACCATTCAGTAAGTCCTAGGAAGTTCCAAATTTTCCCACATCTTTCTGTCTTCTGAGCCCTCCAAACTGTACCAACCTCTGACCATTACCCAGATCCAAAGTTGCTTCTACATTTTCCATATCTTTATAGCAGTACCCCACTCTTCATACTAATTGTATTAGTCTATTTCACATTGCTATAAAGAACTACCCAAGACTGAATAATTTATAGAGAAAATAGGTTTAATTGACTCACAGTTCTGCATGGCTGGAGAGGCCTAGGAAACTTAAAATCATGGCAAAAGGGGAAGCAGGCATATCTTACATGGTGGCAGGCGAGAGTGCATTTGAAAGACGAACTACCAAACACCTATGAAACCACCATATCTCATCAGAACTCACTCACTATCATGAGAACAACATGGGTGAAACTACTCCTACAATCCAAACACCTCCCTCCCTTGACACATGAGGATTACAATTCAAGATGAGATTTGCAGAGGGGCAGAGAGCCAGACCAAATCATTTGGAAATGACTTTCACTGGCTCATGAGAATCACAGGGCACATTTCTTCCTGACTCTGTGTTCAGTGACTTCATGCTGATAGCTTGAAATTGATCATGTTGGGAATATTTACACTATGGAAATTGGCAAACTTCACAAATCAGGGCTTTTCCTCTTTCTTCCCTAGCTGCTTTTATAAACATTTACCAGAACACCACTAGTCAAATCGCTTTCATTTGGAATCTTCAAAAACATCTTTTCATAGTTTTAACTATAAATCCTTTTCTTTTGGTGCTATATACATTTCAGGGCTGTTTCATTTGTTGACATTTGAAATACTGTCGTCATGTCCTTTATGTTTCAAAGGTGTCTCACTATTAAAAAAAAGTTAATTTTTCCCTATTTACTTCTAGATCTTCTCTGCTCATTTTAAAAATTTCAATTTCAATGTGCAGTCTTACCAAGAACTATCACATTGAAGTACTTTGAGTGTTTGTAGACAGGGATGCTTTTTTCTTTTAATAGAATTCCACTGAATGACCTGGAAATAAATGAACTGCAAGGGCAGATCTGTGGTGAATCATTCAGAGAAACCAGTGAGCCAAAGTATTGGATAATATCCAATTTTGCTGCTATGCTTCATATATAATTTTAATTATTTCCTATATGAAAATCCAAGTAAGATGAAACAAGGAGCCTTTTTGAACTAAGGGAAGAAATAAATTAATAAATTATCTGAAATCAGGATCATTTACTATTCCTACTGCATGACCTATTGGTACATAAAAACGAAGTCAAGTTATCTGGGGAAGAAGAAGAGAAAGTTTCAATATTCTAAGCTTATACCAGCTGATAGAAGATCTATCTCAGATAAGTTCAAGGTCAAGGTATACACATACTGGTCAAATGCTTCTTAAAATTAACTCCTGTGCAACGTAACTGTGTTTTCTTCTTCACATGGTATGTAAACTGTGTCAAAAGCCACAAGTTGGGGAACATACACATTTTTAAGACTGCATGTAGTTCCTCACCTACCTGAGTTCATATTGAAATAATTTATAAACCAGTAAAAGAAGAAACAACTAATGACTAGTGATACGACATCTTCCTGACCAAAGTTTCAGGTATTTTCATTGAAATAGTGTGTGATTTAGTTTGATGGAAGCCACAGAGGATGGAAATATAACAATATTAAATATTAACTCCTTAAAAAACGCTATCTATCTAGATGGTATATAAAGATAATGCTGGCTGATTCAGTCTGCCACACCCTGAGTGAATGGGTCAAAGAATGACATCAGAAGAAAGTATGGGGGGAAATTGAAGTCATTTCTAGGCCTACTGTCTGCTTAGAACACTGGGGAAAATGCTAACATTCAGAAATGTGTGATTTGGCCAACCATAAAACTAGGCACTGCTAAAGTTTATTATAGTAAATTTAGCAACATCAAAAAGAATAAATAATGACATTTCTGATGAAAGAAGTTTCTTTTGGGACTATTTGTTCCCTCCACTTCCTTTCAGGCTTTAGGATCTAGAAATGATAAGGAAAATCAAAGCATGACTTATATCACTTTCTAACAGAATCCATATATACTCTATTTGACTATGTTTAAATTGAATAAACATGCATTTTCTCCAAGAGAAGAATCAAATCAAGAAATTATTCATCAATAAAAAAAGACAATGACAAAAGAGAAAGGAATGACAAAAGGAAAAATAAAACACTTAAACTTGTTTGATCAGGTAAAATGGAACCTGATTATTTATGGTAATTAATTAAAAAGTAAGGTGAGTTCATCTATTGAAATGGAAAAAACCAGATATGTATCCAGATTGGATTAAAAAATATTTAATAATATTTTGCTTTAAGAAAAATTCAGTGAAATGACTCAGGCCTACAAACTTTATGCAAACCTAAAGAAGGGAAAAATAATAAAGCTCATGCTAGAAAAGATGAATTTAATAAAGTAAATTTCTCATAGAAGGATTGGACAGTCATATATTTTTAAGTGCCCTGAAATCAAGCACCATAATATGCAAATAATCATAAGATGGTAGGTCCAATGGAAGATGGTCAAATACGATTATAGAGGGAGACTTTAGTGCATCTCTAGCAATCATATACAAAAGAAAAAATATGGAATGCTGAATATAACGCTGTATTATTAGTGTGGTATCTGGTATGTAATCTGCTCTTTGTCAAATGTACAGCAGAACTTATCATAAAGTAAATATATGTAAATCAATTCAAAAAAGCTTAGTTAAGCATATCAATTAGAAATCATGCCAGCTATATTTTCTAGCCAAAATGTAATATTAAAACTAAGTAGACAAGCAATACGGCGATTCGGAGTGCCGGGGGTTGAGAGTTCCACTGAGGGCACAGCTGAACACATGACTGTGCAGCTCGGTGGGGGAGGGGCGTCCTCGATTGCCGAGAGCTTTGGCCCCTACTGAGGTACCCGCCCACTGCTGATGCAGTCAGCCATTGCTGAGACAACCTGCAATAAGAGAGAGACTCCACCTACAGGGCAGAGCCCATATCAGCAGGGCGGAGCCTACGTCAGTAGGGTGGAGCCCAAAACAGCAGGACGGAGCCCACAGCAAAAGGGCGGACCTCACGCCAGCAGGGTGGAGCCTCGGCAGCCAAATAGTGACTAGACTGCCTCCTAGCTGGGCAGGACAGCACAACAGATACTCATAAATAAAGCCCTAACTCCCCGAGACAGAGCATCTTAGGAAAAAAACTGGTTTTATGAGTTCTGCCACAACAGACTTAAATGTACTTGCCTAGCAACACTGAATGAACAACGGAGCTCACAGCACAGCACTTGAGCTCCTATAAAGTAGAGATCGTCTCCTCAAACAGCTCCCTGATCCCCG
>CM052665.1:6044104-6120894 GCA_028533165.1 Leontopithecus rosalia
AAATTCCATTTGACCCAGCAATCCCATTACTAGGTATATCCAAAGGACTATAAATCGTTCTACTATAAGGACACATGCACACGAATGTTCATTGCAGCACTGTTTACAATAGCAAGGACCTGGAATCAACCCAAATGCCCATCGATGATAGACTGGACAGGGAAACTGTGGCACATATACACCATGGAATATTATGCAGCAATCAAAAATGATGAGTTCATGTCCTTTGTAGGGACATGGATGAATCTGGAGAACATCATTCTCAGCAAATTGACACAAGAACAGAAAAGGAAACACCGTATATACTCACTCATACGCGGGTGATGAACAATGAGAACACATGGACACAGGGAAGGGAGTACCACACACTGAGGTCTACTGGGGGACATAGGGGAGGGACAGCAGGGGGGGAACGGGGGAGCGATGGCATGGGAGAAATGCCAAATATGGGTGAAGGGGCAGAAGGCAGCAAAACACACTGCCACGTGTGTACCTATGCAACTATCTTGCATGTTCTGCACATGTACCCCAAAACCTAAAATGCAATAAAAATTTTAAAAAGTCAAAATAAAATGAAATAAAACTAAGTATCAACTGAAAATATTTAAACACAAAAACTCCAAATATTCAAGTTTGAGATAGTTTCTTAAAATTTACTTCTTGAGTTGAAGAAGGACCCTTAATTGAATGATACGCTATTTTGTTTGCACAATTGAAGGTAATTTATAATAATTCTAATGGGCTATCTCCAGAAATATAATTTTATGCTATTACTTAGTACATGAAGCAAAAATATTACTGAGGTAAAATTTTTGATTGAAAATATTGTCTACTATTTTTAACCCTATCATCCATGTGATCATATATTGGCTATTTTAAATAGCCAAGAGAATCAAATACTAATCTAATCATATTAATAAGAATTAAGCAAATTAAATAGATTAAAGGTAAATAAATAAAAATATGTGACTTTTCTGCAAACCAGACAAAATCAAAAGGAAATGTGATAATATGTTAGAACCCAAAACAAGTCTCAACAAACGTTTAAAAATAGAAATCATATAAAATATTTTCTTGGACTACAATAAAACTAAAAATCAATAAAAAGAGAAACTGTGTAAACTCTACCAATATATGGAAATTAAATAACATGCTCCTCAACAACCACTGGGTCAAGGAAGAAATTAAGGAGAAAATTTAAAAAATTATTGAAACAAACAAAAATCCAAACACAACATATAAAAATTTACAGGGTACAGCAAAAGCAGTGCTATGAAGAAAACTGATAGCAATAAATGCCCACATAAAAAAGTGGAAAGATTTCAAATAGATGACTTAAAAATGCACTTTAAGGAACTAGAAATGTAAGAATAAAAAAAAATCCCAAATAAATAGAAAGAAAGAAATAATAAAGATCAGAGCAGAACTAAATAGAGGCAAATTAAAAAATGTAAAGGATCCATGAAATGAAAAGTTTTGTGTTTTGAAAAGATAAACACAATCAATAAACCACTTAATGGATTAACCAAGAAATAAAAGAAGAAATGCCCAAGCAAAATCAGATATAAAAAAATACACAACCGATATCACAGAAATGCAAAGGATCATCAGACACTATAATGAATAACTATACATTAAAAAATTAGAAAAGCTTGAGGAAATGGATAAATTCCTGGGCTCATACAACTGACCAAGACCGTATCAGGAAGAAATGGAAAATCTGGGTGGGTGGATCCAAGACGGCCAAATAGGAACAGCTCTGGAGTGCAGTTCCCAGTGAGAACAATGCAGAGGGTAGGTGATCACCGCATTTTCAAACTATTACTGTCCACCGACCAGAGCTCAGGAGCTTCTTGGGCTAAAAAGTGCCATGAGTTTCCAGCATGGCTGTTTCAGCTGCCACAGGTCTCCACACAAAAACTCATACATATCTGAGTGGCCATTTCAAGTGGTGCCTGCAACACCTGGGAGACAGATCCATCCATTCAACTGAAAAAAGGGGGCTGAAACAGGGAGCCAGGTGATCAGGCTTGGTGGGTCCCACCACCACAAAACTCAGCAATCTAAAACACTCTGAATTGAGAGTTTCACAGCAAGTGAAAGTCCACCTCTGTGGGGAGAAGGGTATCTGCTACCACTGAGGCAGTCTACCACTACCAAGGCAGTCTGCCGTTACTGAGGTAGTCCACCATTACTGAAGTAGTCCACCATTACTGAGGCAGTTCTAACTATACCCCTATAAACAAAATCGCAAGGAATTCACACAGCAGCTGGGCAGAGTCCATGGCAGCTTAGCAATGCCTCTGCTGGCAGACTGTGACTAGGCTACCACCTTGCTGGGCAGGGCATCTCTGAAAAATGGCAGCAGCATGTCAGGAACTTATAAATAAAGCCCCACCTTCCAAGGACAGAGCACCTGGGAAAATAGGTGGTTATAAGTTCCACTGCAGCAGACTTAAACATACCTGCCCAGCAGCTCTGAATGGAATAACAGAGCTCATAGCTCAGGACTTGAGCTCCTATAAGGGACAGATTGTCTCCTCAAGCAGCTCCCCAACCCCCATATATCCAAAGAGATACCTCATAAAGGAGAGCTTAGGCTGACATCTGGCAAGTATCCTTCTGGGACAAAGATAACAGAAGAAGAAACTGGCAACAACGCTTATTGTTCTGCAACCACAGCAGGTGATCCTCAGGCAAGCAGGGTCGGGAGTGGACCTCCAGCAGTCCTCCAGCAGAAGAGTATGACTATTAGAAGGAAAACTAAAAAACAGAAAGAAGTAACTTAATCATCAACAAAAAAGATGTTCACTCAGAGACCCCAACCAAAGTCACCAATTACAAAGACCACAGGTAGATAAATCCACAAAAATGGAAAGGAACCAGAACAAAAAGGACGAAAACACCCAAAACAAGAATGCTTCTCCTCCTCACCAGCAAGGGAACAAAATTGGTTGGAGAATGAGTATGATGAACTGACAGAAACAGGCTTCAGAAGGTGGATGATAAGAAACTTCTGGGAGTTGAAGGAACTTGTTCTAACCCAGTGCAAAGAAACTAAGAATGTTGAAAAAAGGTTTGACGAAATGCTAACAAGACTAAACAGCTTAGAAAAGAATATAAATGACTTGATGGAGCTGAAAAACAAAACATGAGAACTTTGTGACGTTACAGTACTGAAATCGACCAAGCAGAAGAAAGGATAACAGAGATTGAAGATCAACTAATGAAATAAAATGAGAAGGCAAGATTAGAAAAAAAGAAAAAAATAAACAACACCTCCAAGAAATATGGAATTAGGTGAAAAGACCTAATCTACATTTGATAGGTGTACCTGAATGTGATGGAGAGAATGAATCCAAGCTGGAAAACCCTCTTCAGGATATTATCTAGGAAAACTTCCCCAACCTAGCAAGGCAGGCCAATATTCAAGTCCAGAAAAAACAGAGAACACCACAAAGGTATTCCTCAAGAAGAGCAACCACAAGGCACATAATCTTCAGATTCACCAAGGTTGAAATAAAGGAAAAAATGCTAAGAGTAGCCAGAGAGAAAGGTTGGGTTACCCACAAAGGGAAGCCCATCAGACTCACAGCAGATCTTTCAGCAGAAACCCTACAAGCCAGAAGAGAGTGGGGGCCATTATTCAACATCCTTAAAGAAAAGAACTTTCAACCTAGGATTTCATATCCAGCCAAACTAAGTTTCAAAAGTGAAGGAGAAATAGAATCCTTTATGAACAAGCAATTACTCAGAGATTTCATCACCACCAGACCTGCTTTACAAGAGCTCCTGAAAGAAGCACTAAACACAGAAAGTAACAACCAATACCAGCTACTTCAAAAATGTTCCGAATAGTAAAGAGCATTGACATAATGAAGAAACTGCATCAACTAATGTGCAAAACAACCAGCTAGCACGAAAATGGTAGGATCAAAATCACACATAACAATAATAACCATAAATGTAAATGGGCTAAATGCCTCAACCAAAAGACAAAGACTGGCAAATTGGATAAGAAGTCAAGACCCATTGGTGTGCTGTGTCCAGGAAACCCAGCTCACATACAAGGACACACATAGACTCCAAATAAAGAGATGGAGGAAGATTTGCCAAGCAAATAGAGAGCAAAAAGAGGCAGGAGTTGCAATCCTAGTCTTTGATAAAATAGACTTTAAACCAACAAAGATCAAAAGAGACAAAGAAGGGCATTACATAATGGTAAAAGGGTCAATGCAACAAGAAGAGCTAATGATTCTAAATACACACAACTAATACAGGAGCACGCAGATACATAAATCAAGTTCTTAATGACCTACAAAGAGACTTAGACTCCTACACAATAATAGTGGGAGACTTTAACACTCCACTCTCCATATTAGACAGATCAACAAGACAGAAAATTAACAAGGATATCCAGGACTTGAACTCAGACTTGGACCAAGCAAACCTAATAGATATTTACAGAACTCTCCACCCCAAAGTCACAGAATATACCCCCTCAGCACCACATCACACACTCTCTAAAATTGACCACATGATTGGAAGTAAATCACTCTTCAGCAAATGCGAAATGGAAATCATAGCAAACAGTCTCTCAGACCACAGTGCAATCAAATTAGAACTCAGGATTAAGAAACTAACTTAGAACCACACAGCATCATGGAAACTGAACAACTGGCTCTTGAATGTTGACTGGATAAACAATGAAATGAAGGCAGAAATAAAGATGTCCTTGGAAACAAACGAGAATGAAGACACAATGTACCACCATCTATGGGACACATTTAAAGCAGTGTCGAGGGGGAAATTTATAGCAATAAATGACCACATGAGAAGCAAGGGAAGGTGTAAAATCAACACCCTATCATCAAAATTGAAAGAGCTAGAGGACCAAGATAAAAACAAAACAAAACAAAACAAAACAAAACAAAACAACAACAACAACAAAAAACTCAAGCTAGCAGAAGACAAGAAATAACTAAGATCACAGCAGAACTGAAGGAGATAGAGACATGGAAAGCCCATTCAAAAATCAATAAATCCAGGAGCTGGATTTTTGAAAAGATCAACAAAATAGACAGACTGCTAGCTAGATTTAATAAAAAAGAAAAGAGAAAAGAATCAAATAGATGCAATAAAAAACAATAAAGGGGATATCACTACAGATTCCACAGAAATACAATCCATAATCAGGGATTACTACAAACAACTCCATGCATACAAACCAGTAAACCTGGAAGAAATGGGTAAATTCATGGACACTTGCATCCTTCCAAGCCTAAACCAGGAAGAAGTTGAAGCCCTGAACAGACCAATAACAAAGGCTGATGAAGAGGCAGCAATTAATAGCCTACCAACCAAAAAAAGCCCAGGTCCGGATGGGTTCACAGTCGAATTCTACCAGACATACAAGAGGAGTTGGTACCACTCCTTCTGAAACTATTACAAACAATCCAAAAAGAGGAAATCCTGCCCAAATCATTTTATGAGAACAACATCATCCTGATACCAAAACCCTGCAGAGACTGAACAAAAAAAGAAAACTTCAGGCCAATATCCGTGATGAACATAGATGCAAAAATCTTCAATAAAATACTGGCAAACTGATTGCAACAGCACATAAAAAAGTATATCCATCATGATCAAGTAGGCTTCATTACAGAGATGCAAGCCTGGTTCAACATAGGCAAATCTATGAATGTAATTCACTGCATAAACAGAACTTAAGACAAAAACCACATGATTATCTCAGTAGATGCAGAAAAAAACCTTCAACAAAATTCAACAGCCCTTTATGCTAAAAACTCTCAATAAACTAGATATTGATGAAACGTATCTCAAAATAATAAAAGTTATTTATGACAAACTCACAGCCAATATCATACTGAATGGGCAAAAACTGGAAACATTTCCTTTGAAATCTGGCACTAGACAAGGATTCCCTCTCTCACCACTCTTATTCAATATAGTATTGGAAGTTCTAGCCAGAGCAATCAGGCAAGAAAAAGAAATAAAGGGTATTCAATTAGGAAAGGAAGAAGTCAAATTGTCTCTATTTGCAGACAATGTGATTGAAGACCCCATCATCTCAGCTTAAAATCTCCTTTAACTGATAAACAACTTCAGCAAAGTCTCAGGATAGAAAATCAACATGTAGAAATCACAAGCATTCCTATACACCAATAACAGACTTAAAGAGAGCCAAATCAAGAATGAACTCCCATTCACAATTGGTACAAAGGGAATAAAATACCTAGGAATACAACTAACAAAGGTCGTGAAGGACCTCTTCAAGGAGAACTATAAACCACTGCTCAAGGAAATAAGAGAGGAAAAAACAGATGGAAAAACATTCTGTGCTCATGATTAGGAAGAATCAATATTGTGAAAATGGCCACACTGCCCAAAGTAATTTATAGATTCAATGCAATCCCCATCAAGCTGCCTATGACCCTCTACAGAGAACTGCAAAAAACCACCTTAAACTTCATATGGAACCAAAAGAAAGCCTGTATAGCCAAGACAATCCTAAGCAAACATAACCAAGCTGGAGGCATCATGCTTCCTGACTTCAAACTATACTACAAGGCTAAAGTAATCAAAACAGCATGGTACTGGCACCAAAACAGAGATATAGACCAATAGAATAGAACAGAGGCCTTGGAGGCAATGCCACACATTGACAACCATCTGATCTTTGACAAACCTGACAAAAACAAGCAATGGAGAAAAGATTCCCTGTTTAATATATGGTGTTGGTAAAACTGGCTAGCAATGTGCAGAAAGCAGAAACTGGAACCCTTCCTGACACCTTACACTGAAAATAACTTTAGATGTTTGTATCCTGGGCAGAAGCATTCCTTCTACTTCTCATTTTGTAAGATCTGATCTGACTTTCGTATACTTTAGAATTTATTCACTCAGAAAGCATTTACCACCTTACTGTATCAGGAATTGTACATATTTTGTATCTTATGTCAAATTAGACATTTCTCTTGAGTAATGTTCCAATATCCAATATATATCACTAATTTTACTGTAACTGTTCTGAATATCACTGCAGAAGTCAAATTGTCTACTTACAATTCACAATAGTATGATGATTTCATATACTTTTTGAAAGAGCATCAATCTGGACAGATTTTTCCCACTTAGATCCTGAAGGCAGCAATGTTGTTCAATAAAATGTTGCACCTGCTTTTAGTGAGAGGGTAAATTTGGGAGAATATATGTAGAAAGGAAGTTTGCCTAGAATTGAGCTAAATCTAGGTAAACTTCTTTAAGACAAAAATAAAGTTTTTCAGGATTTTAATTCTTACACTTGAAGACCCTTTCCAGGATTATGACTAAGATGGAATGAATAATATTTGATCTCTTCTGATATCTTCTAAAATTGATGGTGGTTGAGTGAATTTAATCAGGAGAAGGAGGGGTAAGGAAGATGCAAAGATGAATTTGAGAGAAAATGATTCTTGGAGTATTTGAAATCCTTTTCTCAAAATAGAAAGGCTCCAAATCATACAATCTAGACTTCATTTACAAAAGGTAAGAATAGAGAACTCCATTGTTTTTATTTCAACCAGAATTATTAAGATTGAAGGGTCCTCCTTGGCTTGTCAAGCAGCTGCCAAGATTCCAAAGAACCTTTAAAAAAGGCTTTGAATTATTAGTGCTGTGTTGTGGTAGCTGTACTGGATAAGATGTAAACAGAATGTGGCAATGGGCACTTTCCAAATCTGCAATTTATTATTTCAAACATTATTTAATAAAAATGCATGAAAACATGCAACTAACCTACATACTTTTACGTGTACCATAAAATGGAGCTACCCTTCCTTGTAAGCACGTGGCAAATTAGTCTTTTTTTCATGTTATTTAGCTATTAATACACTGGTCAGGAATTTTGCTTCCTATGGTAATTAGAAAACAAGATAAAACCAGGAGCGGTGGCTCATGTGTGTAATCTCTGAAGTTTGTGGGCTGAGGCATGAGGATTGCTTGAAGCCAGTAATTTTTAAGAGTAGCCTAGGCAACACAGTGAGACACTATCTCCACAAAAACAAAGCAAAACAAAACAAACAGAAAAGTTAGCCTCATGTGGTGGTGCACATCTCTAGTTCTAGCCGCTAGGGAGGCTGGGGTGGTAAGATCACTTGGGACCAAAATTTCAAGGCTACAGTGAGCTGTGATCATTCTACTACTGCATATAGCCTGGATTACAAAACAAAACCCTTCTTAAAAAAAGTAAAAGAGAATCAAAAAAAGGAAAAGAAGGAAGGAAGGAAAGAGAGAGAGAAAGAAAGGAGAGAGAAAGAAAGAAAGAAAGAAACTTTAGAAAGAAAGAAAGGGAAAGAAAGAAAAAGGAAACAAAGCAATGCTTTATATATTTTTTTAAATATAAGGCACAAATGCCTTAAAAGCAAAGTATGAAGGGATCAAACTGTAATTATAAAATAAGTGCTTTTCATGCTTAGGTATTTGGACATAATTTTGACTATTCTAATGTAGATATGGCTTTTTACTTATATAAAATATCTATCTCTAATGCGAAAGAAAAATGCCTTGGCCCCCAAAATCACTAAGGAAAACTTAAGCTGCAAAGTGCTTCGGGCAAACCTGCCTCCCATTCTAATCCCAGTTATCCCTCTGCTTCCTGAGATAGACTTTTTTGGAAAGGCCACTCAGAAACTCAAAATAATGCAACTGTTTGTGTCTCACCTATCTGTGATCTGGAAGCTCCCTTCCCAGGAGTCTTCCTGCCCTTGCTTCAAGATGTCCCGCCTTTCCAGATGGAACCAATGTACTTCTTACACATATTGATTGATGTCTCATGTCTCCTTAATATGTGTAAAACCAAGCTGAACCCAGACCAGCTTGGATGTAATCAGGACTTCCAGAGGCTATGGTCACTGGTGCAGCCTCAACCTTGGCAAAATCAACTTTAGAAATTAATTGAGATCTGTTTCAGATTTTCTGGGTTCACAAAAACAAGATTTTACTCCACTAATTTTCACTATAAGTGTGCTAATACACTGATATACTATAAGCTATAAGATGAGGAAATAATCCAAAAAGAAAGATTTAAGCTGAATTAGTGCCAAAAATCTTTGAATCCTAGATAAGCTAGAAAGTTAACCATCTGTAAAAGATGAATGCTTATTAATAACTCCAGATTTAATTCAGATAATTTTGCTCAATATTATTTGACATTGTTTTTAAATAGATGAAAGTTTGATATAAGAAAAATGTAACCCCATATTGTTCATTTCAAAAACAGAGTAGAAATAACTATAGTAATGTCAGTTTATATTGTATACAAAAAAATAAAGGCAGTTCAATAGCAAAGTGGGTTATTAAGTGAGGCTATAGATTTTTCCTTTCTTGATATTTTGTTATATAAGAGATATAGCCACCTGTCTTAAAGACTGCAGGTACAGAAGATTACATTAGGAAGCTTCTCTGGGGTTTTGTTTTGTCTTTTAATTTTATAAAACAGTTTGAAAGAAAGAAATGCAATAGACAGAAGCACCAATGAACACAAAAAGAAAAATTTTTGAGATGATTTCTAGAAAATCTCTCCTACTCAAGGGTAGTTGTGAGGTGTTCACATGGCTTGTTTACATTTGCTCTTAACTTAGACAATGTAAGAGTCACATAAGTTTCCCTTTGTGCTCAGTGTGTGCTGAGCACTACAGTTCATTCAGTCTGAAGATACAGAGATGGAAAAGATTATTTCTGCCTCCAGGTACTCACTAGTGTAACCGAGAGAAGAGACATGTAAATAAATAAAACACAAACAGCATGGTGAATGCAAAATGGATGTTTACAAAAGGTTCACAGCTAGTTTAGAGGAGTGAATTACTTTTTGGCAAAAGAAGAAGTCTGGGAAGTGAAACAAATCTATGTAAATTTTGGCAAATGACTAAGAATTTGCCAGGTGAAAGGAAGAACACTCAGAGCTGAGAGAAGAAAGGAAAACCTATGACAGAGAAGTGTAAGTAGTTCCCTATTGCTGAGCATAGCTAGTGGATTGGCAAGGAAGAGTGGCTGGAAGTAAAGTTGGAACAGAAATTCAGATGAAAAAGGACTTGGAAGGAAGAGCTACAGGGCTTGGCTTGTTCCCAGAGTGACATGAGGATTCACTAAAGGACTTTAAGCATGAAACAGAACTAATCCCTAAAATTAATTTGGTGACAGTATGGGAAAAACGACTAATGCGGGCAAGGTTAGATTCAGGGAGATGAGCTTGGAAGGTATTGAAAAAGTCAAGGCTAAGTATATTGAATAAGTAAGTAATGAATGATGAGGGACGTATAGTGCATTCAAGAGACCTAATCTAAGAGTAGACTGACTGCATCTGGCTGAGTCTGGAGGAAAACTTTAAAAAAGAAATTTGGGAGAGTCTCTCTTATAGAATATGGACTAGATGAGGCTTAAACATTTAGGGGAGAAAGATGAGTTTAATTACGAACCTGTTAACTGAGGCTGGAGGTAACTGATCTGTCCATGTTGCCATCTTGAGGGCTTTTACCTAATAAGGAGGATTGGGCTGGATATGCAGAAGAGAGGGGAATTTACCCAAATGCCAGGATGTATCCTACTGGTGCTACTCAGCACACTACTTGCAGAAGCTCACGGAATTACATAACGCTGTATCAAATGGTGAGAAATTTCTTCTCCTTTCAATGTCCTTTCCCTTTGGATTAATCACTTGAAAGACTTCTGGCTTGGTGGAAATTTGTTCTTAACTTTTGCTCATCTACCTTTTACTACAAGAGAATGTTAGCTTCAGGCTCAAGTCGTTTAGTGGACAATAAACACCTAATTAAAATTGAATGACATCACTCTGGTGTTGGCTAGATTCTTTTTATCATTTCATCTTATTTGTGGCAGTAGTATCAATTTTCCATTAACAATATTGATAAGAATTTTATTTTTATTTATTGATATTTTAAAATACTATTCAATTTAAAGAAATTATATAAAGAATAAACATTGCGTGCAGGTATGAAAAAAATCATGAAGTCAGTATATATGAGGGCTTGGATACACCGAAAAAGGACTATCAGTGAGCAGTGCTAGAACTGAGAGTCACTTTCACATTTCGACAAATGGATTCATCCACTCAGTTGGAGTTGCTGAAATTACAGTAGCTGTTAAAATTATTTTATAAAAAACTCTATGAAAAATTCCCAACTCCCACTGATGGGCTTCAGTGAGTCTGTTAATTGTCTAAAATCATCAGCAAATATTTGTATCTATGTGCATTTTTCCCTTGGGGAGAAATAACATAGTTTGTTTTCATTTTTTCCCATTTTTGTTTTGAGACTATCAAAGAATCTTTGACCAAAAGATAAAATAGAAGTGAATGAAGAAGAGAGCTAAGGAGGGGCAATGGAGGAGGATCACCAAATAAGTAAAAGTCAAAGATAAAATAAGGGGATCAGGAGAGTGCTGTGGAGACTTCACAGGAAAGACAGGTATCTCTGAGCCTCAGAAAAAGAAAGCATAAATGATTAATGGTTAGCTTTGTCCAGTGTTACTGAGTTGTTCGGCGAGCTGAGGTTTCAGTGATCAGTAGCTTCTGAATTAATAATACAGTGACTGCTGCCAAAGTAGTTTCATGGGATGGTGGGAGTGGAAGCTGGGCCTGTGATGGGAGAGAAGTTAATGGGAGTGGAGGAGCTGGTGGCAGGAAATACAAATTAGGTTTTTTTTTTTTTTTTTTGAGACGGAGTTTCGCTCTTGTTACCCAGGCTGGAGTGCAATGGCGCGACCTCGGCTCACCGCAACCTCCGCCTCCTGGGTTCAGGCAATTCTCCTGCCTCAGCCTCCTGAGTAGCTGGGATTACAGGCACGCACCACCATGCCCAGCTAATTTTTTGTATTTTTAATAGATACGGGGTTTCACCATGTTGACCAGGATGGTCTCGATCTCTTGACCTTGTGATCCACCTGCCTTGGCCTCCCAAAGTGCTGGGATTACAGGCGGGGGCCACCGCGCCTGGCCCAGGTTATTGTTTTTTTTAAGGGAAGATAGCTGAGAAAAGATCAAATGGGACTCTAGCTACAGGGGGTGTCAGGATCACAAGAGCATTTCTGTTTTTCTGCTCGTTTTATGGATGGGAGTGATATGATCTCAATACCTTTAAATGACGAAGTCATGAAATGCAGACGAGGTTCAAGTTGCAGGTGGTTAGAAGGATTATGAATCAAAATTCAGATTGAAGCGGGGGCAGTTTTGGGACCCAGAGCAGAGACGGTGGTCAGCTTGACAACAGGCCTAGAGGGAAGGAGATGAGCTGAGCAGATAAACATACAGGAGATAGAGCTGGTGAGGGCGATTCATTCCTGAGAACCTCTGAAGTCCTAGAACTGTCCTAAGACTGAAGCGGGAGGGGGCAGAGAGAATTAGTTTTGAGCCAGTGGGAACTGGAGGGAGTGGCAATGAATGGTAAGAAATGTTTGATGAGGTGGAGACAATCCAAATGACATTAAGAACCGAGACTTTATGGTGGCGTCAACTGCAATCGTTCGTACAACTGTCCCAGGCACATTAGCTTTAGGAATATAGGATGCTGGCCAAAGGATGGATCCAAATGTGGGAGTTTCTAGGAAACTGTCCCTGTTTCTTGTCCTGTTAGTTCTCTCCCTTAGTATCACCAGGCTAAGTGCCACTCCCTACCACTTATTAAAGGATTTGCTCCCCCAGTGGTCATTCCCCCACCATCAACTTTGCCTTCTGTATAGTTTATTCTCATTGGTCATAAGAACCCCCATTTTAAAAACAAATCTCCATGGCCCACTCCAGCTACTTTTAATCTTCTTTTTGAAACTTTTCCAGAGTTCTGTTATACATAGTATTCATTTCCTCATCACCCATTCTTTGTTTTCTCTTACATTTTAAACTACATTTTTTTTCAGATTCATGTGTGAAGTTTTATTTAGGGTTTTGAATAGCTAATCCCTGTGCACATGATTCAAAGGTATTAAAGTATATAAAAATAGAGTTAATCTTCCTTCTATCACTTTACGCTACCACCCAGTTTCGCTCCTTGTAGGCAATTACTATTGTCTACTGTTTTTTTAAATATATTTGCATATAAATGCTCATTTAAATTTGTTCTATAATAAATACTAGCATTTCAAACATACTGCATTGCAACTTTTTCTGCTAGCTTCACAAATTTTGAAGATCTTTTAATTTTAGTATATGGAAAGCTGCTTAATAATTTTAACAACTGGATAGTATTTCACTGAATGTATATACAGTAGTTCTTACTTATCTATAAGGCACAGGCTGAATATCCTCCAGTGAATGGCTGAAACCATGAATAACCCCGAACTCTCTCTATATACACTGTTTTTCCCTATCTGTATGTACCTATGATAAAGTTTAATTCATAAATTAGTCACAATAAGAGAGTATCCATAATAATAATGAAGAACAATTATAACAATACTCAGAATGACATGCAATTTAAAACGTGATTTTTTATATCTCTGGAATTTTCCACTTAATATTTTTAGACTGCGGTTGACTGCTGGTAACTGAAACTAGGGAAAGTGAGACTGACTAACGAGGGACTACTATATATAGATTATTTGGCTTGTTTTCTATGTATATGTATTTACGTTATTTTCAGTTGTGTGTTTATGTACAAAACTGCAAAGAGTCACTTTGAACATCTACTATTAGTTTACTTAAGTGTAAGCATAACTGTAAGATAAATTCCTAGAACTGGAATCAGTAGGTAACCAATCTTTGTTCAATTCTTATAGATCAATCTTGTCACCGCCATTTTGACTGAAATAGCTTTTATGAGGGTAATGCAAAATTCCAAGGTAATTCTTTGCCTTTACGTAATTTTGTACTTTAGCAGCTTTGGACACTCTGATCATCATCACTTCCTTTTCTTTTAATACTTTCTTCTTCTGGCTTCCATGATATCACAGCCTTCTGGATTTTCCCCTATCCCACAAACTGCTCCTTCTCAGTTTCCTTTTACGGCTCCTACTCTCTTCAATATCCATATTTTGGACTGCTCTAGAACTCTTTTCTCAGCTTGATCCTTTAAATACATTCTCCCCTGAAATTATTTCATAAAATCCCATTCTTCTAAATGCCATTTACATAATGATGACTCACACATTCTTATCTCCAACTCTGGCTTTTTCCTTGAGCTCTGTCCCATCTATCCCTGGTATGCCTGCACCTGCATATCTAGTAAGCGCTCAACATGTAACTGTTCCTTTGTCTTTCCACATCAGCTGATGACAACTGTATTTTTTTCTGTTGCTCTCTTCATACATCTAGACATGATCCTCCATTCCTCTCTTTCCAACACTAACCATATCGAATTCATCATCAAGTCTTGTCACCTTTGCCTCCAAATACATCTGGAATTCAGACACTTCTCACCATCTCTACAATACATTCTGGTTGAAGACTAGGCTGGCAAACGCTGGTGACTGCCTGACAGCCTTCTTCCCTCCCCTCTTGTCTTCCAACAGAAACGCTCCATAGAATAGCAAGAAGATCCTGGTGAAACAGTTTCCTGCTGAAATGCTTTCATGTCTTCCATTGTACATAGAAGAAAATAGGAGCTCTGTACCCTCGGTTAAATGGACACATATTACTTCTGAGAGAAGGAAATAACACACAAAAATTTGGAGGGATTATGAAATTCATAGAGTCCCTGCTTTTTAATACTCATTGATGTAATTTTTGCCTATTTATGTTCATTTCTAGACTCTAAAATATGTCTCTGTTGTTCCTTTTCAAGTGGAAAGATCATGTGTGCTACTGATGTCAATTCTGAGTTTTCCTACTGTACTTCAAGGGTTCTTCGCTTTTAGATGAGAAATTCGTATTAGCCTTAAATCAATCTGTCTAATTTAACGCTGAGGGAATGGAAAAGTAAGGTTTCCATTTACAGGGCACAGGAACTGTGGTTCTAGGTTCGATCACTACGTTTCCCTAGGGGTTTCTGGATCTGACCACTGAAGGGTTAAAAGTGCTTTCAGTTAATAACAACCAGAAGCCAACACACAGCATCTTGTTTACTCTGCCTCGAACAGCATCCTGTCCACCTTTCATACTGGAAAAAAAGAGAATCTCGCCACGGCTTCGCAAATATCGGTGTGTCCGTGTTGTTTTACATAATCCAGTTTTTACCAATGTACTGGAAAATGCCCTTCGAACATCCTTAAAATGATTTCAGTAAAACTTAATCAAATTCAAAAAAGACCACATTTGCTAGATAAGAAAATTAAACTATCACTCCTTTTATTTCTGATTAAGAAGTAACTTGGCCAGATGTGGAGGCTCATGCCTGTAATCCCTGCACTTTGGAAAGCTGAGGCAGGCAAATCACAAGGTCTGGAGATTGAGACCATTCTGGCCAACACGGTGAAACCTCATCTCTACTAAAAATACAAAAATTAGCGGGTGTGGTGGCACATGCCTGAAATCCCAGCTACTCGGGAGGCTGAGGCGGGAGAATGGCTTGACAGGGAGTCGGAGGTTGCAGTGAGCCGAGATCAGGCTGCTGCACTCTAGCCTGGCGGCAGAGTGAGACTGTCTAAAAAAAAAAAAAGTAAGTCATAATTTTCAGTCTTCGGGAAAAATATGCACCCAACTTTAAATAAAAACAGAAGATTTTCTAAGAAAGGTATGTGTATAGTTTTTATTAGCAGCTTTATAGTAGTCTTTATAAGAATAATAAGGACTTAATATAACTAGTTAAGTAATGCATTCATTTTTAAAAAGTAACAATATCCTCCCCCCCCACCCCCGCCAAAAAAAGTGAAGAAGTTGTCTTTACAAATACGCTGTTGCTCAATCCCACCCATTGATATAATAAAATTTGGCCAGCAAGGCAAGATGGCAAAACATGCATTATTCTTTAAAGTCCTCATTCCAACAAATAAGTTCTTTGTATGCTGTTGAAAGGGAACAACTCCTTAATATAACTTAAGCTTAATAGCTCTGTAATAAGCCCACATGGATGAAGGGTGAATAAATGGTTCACACTAACTAAAAGATGTGTGGAAAAATACACTGAACTTCCTTGGATTAAAAATTAGTAAAGTAAGTTATTTTCACAGGAACAAGGTAATAGCAGGCAAGTGTAAAATTTGTTCTAGAAATATCTGAGTTTGTTCCTCATTGAACCACCTCTCCCAAAGCTTAGAAAACCCCTTTTGATTGAGACAGTGAATAAATACTCTCATTTTCAAGACTGACTTTGAAACAAAGGTTAGAATCGGGTGGGAGGAATCTTTCCTTAAGAGAAGTCATGAAGTGCTGATGTTTGGACCTGCTTATGAGTTTGAGGAGGAGAAAATGGAGAGGAGGAAGAGGAAGAGGCTGTAAGCCCAGACGCGATGGTGGAGTCTTCCTCGGGTTTGCTTCTGCTGTGAATGCCCTCACTTTATCACTGAACGGTAGCCCAGAGTCCATTCTACTTCTCACAAGAAACACAGACAAATGGGGCACACCAAACTTCAGCATCATTAGACAGTTGATCATCAAATAAAATTTCAAAGACTTGTATGTAAGTGGAACTAGAGGTAAATCTATATTAAAATTTGTACTGTTTTCCTTTTTATTTTGGCATACAACACCCAGTAAAATTTAATCAAATTGCAATAATTACATATCTGTTCTAGAAGATGAGGGAGAGGTTAACGTCACCTGCTTATGTCATCTTAAATATTCACCTAACAAATCATCTTAACTATATTACCATCGTCAAGGTGCCTGGGAAGTAATTAACATGCAGGAAAAACAAAATCCATTCCTTAAGGCTTCTTCCAAAGTGCCTGGCCTTAGGAAGGGCCCTCTCATCCAGGGCCCCATCAGTGGCCACCTCTTCGATGAAAACTGAAATAACCTCAGCATCAAATCCAGCACTGGAACTTCCCCAAATGCCCATCTCCGTTTGCATTTTTTCTCCTCATTCCTGAGCTCTCACAGCCCCTTCAGAAGCAGGACCCCTGAGGAAGAGCCCTCATTCTGCCGGCCTCTCGGATTCCCCTTTCTCTTTCGCTCGATCGCCCCTCCAAACAGGAAGGAGCAAACAGCCCTACCTCAGGTCAGACCTGCAGCAGCCAGGCTTGCTGCGGCCGCGAGGTGGAAGCTCTCTCTTACCTCAACGGTTCGTACCCGCGGGAAATCAAGTTGGAAAACTCCAAACAATTGCCGATCTGCGGCTTCTTCCAGCTCCTCACATTTATCTTACCGTCCCCCCGCGAATCCTCCCAAGATCCACCGACGGGTGGATTAGAAGACTCTCCCGTCCTTCCACTGCTGGATTCTGGCTCGTGCCCCCTCTCTCTCCACCCCAGCGGCTCCCCAAGGTGCCTGCGCCCTAAGTGGGGTCTCCCGGCGTGGGCCGCCACCCCTCGCTCTTGGGCCCGGGTCAGGCACCTCCCTTCCTCCCAGCCGTGACCACGGTCTCCGCCAAGCACCACGAAACTTCGCCCCCAGGGAGCAGAGGTTGCGGGCAGAAAGGGAAAGGGCAATTCTTGCATTCCTGCGCTGTGGGATCACAGGAGTGTGGGAAAGGACTTGGCGCCGGCTTCCCAGCGCTTCCGCGCGGAGCAGGCGCTGTCCGGCCGCCCACTGCCCTCGTCCCCACGCCCCTTCCCCACCTGCGCGCCAGCCGCGGGCGTGACGCGCTCTCCCGGCTCCCCGCGATCCGCGCACTCACCCCGGGCGCTCCCTGCCGCAGTCGCCGCCGGCGAGGTGGCGCCCCCGGCCCCGGGGCGCGGGAGGGCAGGGCGACCCCGCGGGGCGGGAGGACAGCGGTGTGCGCCGCCTGCTCCAGGGGCCGCGCCGCCGACTGCGCGCCCGGGAAGTCTTGCGCCGCCCTTGCGGGTCCCGGCGCCTGCGGGCGGGCGGACCTCGGAGGCTCTCCAGCACGCCGAGCACCCCTCTGCTCCTGCCTTCCTGGCTTCCTTCCTTCCACATCCCTCTCCCTTTCTCTCTTGCTTCTGTCACTTTTTCGCCTCCCTGCCTCTTCTCTCCTCCGTCTCCTCCCTCCTGTTCCACTGATGCGTGGAGAAGGGGCGGGGGAGAAAAAAAGTCCCATGTCTTTAACTTGAGTGATACCTTGGAGATGATCAGTTCAGGGAATCTGAAAAGACGCGAATCGCCTTTCCGAAAACATCTAAAATAAAATCATTTTTGCCTCGTATTTCTTCCATCTTTGGTTTTCTTCTCAGTGACTCGTTTTATCCTGTTGGGTGGCTAGCAATGAGAGAGGTCAGCTAAAGAAAGCAAAAAGGGAATTATAGGTGCCGGACCTCGGAAGTCGGATCGTGAACAGCCTTTGGGTGGGCCCGGGGGCTAATTTATGCATACTTTCATAAAGAAGACATTTTCTGATAAAGACGTAGGGTTGGAGCATGAGAAGGAAGACAGGCCAGATAGCAGGGTCAGGATGTACTCGCAGGTTTATTCTCAGGCATCCCTGGTGGTTTATCCAGGAGACGCCTCAGCATGTTTCTAGTGCTTTGACCTGGAGAGAACACGTGACCTTTTCTGTTTCTGGCCTTACATCATTTTCAAGGCAGCCCTGCAGAGTCCAGTTAGCTTTCCCGAAGTTCCCAAACCTCCTTTAAAAGACCTTAGAAACTTGCATGCTTCTTGGAAGGTGGCAATTTTCCACCACTGAAACAGGTCGACAGGTCTCCAATGCTGAGAAAGGTGGGACAGATTTTTGTTGTTGTCTGTTTTCGTACAGAGCACCGAACCGCCTTTGTAGTCTACAGATGAACCTACCCAAGACTGAGTTTTACTCTGAGCCTGACTGTCTTCAAGAAGCTACTGTTAACCAAGAGATCCTTTCTGTTCTCCCATTTCTCAACACTTCTCGCTATCCAAAGTTGATCTTAGATGAGTCTTTCTCACAGACCAAGCCTATGCTTTCCAGCCCACCTTCCTTCCATTGGTGAAGTCATCCATCATATTCTTCTGGCATCACATATTTAATGAGATAGCGTTTATAAAACACTAAACATAATGCTTGGCACTTAGTGCTCAGAAATGTTAGCAGAATTGTGGGTAATGATGTCAGATTATAATTAGCATTTATTTCATTTTGTAAGTGTCTCACACAATTCTTAAGCCTCAATTTCCTGTGCCACGATTTGCACAGTTCTTGTCTTTGTCCCTTATAAATATATGACAATGTGTTTATGGCTACCCTTAGCAGAGTACAATGAAAATAATTTCAGAGGAATCAAGATTTATAACTTTCATAATAGGACACAGTAATTTCCCTAGAAGATATGATATTGACCACCTTGATTTTACACTTGGTACCGAAACTAATTTGTAATAAATCTTGTAGATGACAGCCATGGAGAAAGTCCAAAGTTTTATTTCCTCAACAGGCAGGTTAAGAATGTCTCCACGTTATACAGAGTTTCTGCAACGATAGCACGAACAGCAAGTTGTCCAACAGGACCCAACCTGCAATTTGGAGAGCTGAAGACTTCAACTTTAAGGTTTTTCTAGACGACATATTTGGACTGACACAGTAGGAGTTCATAATTTAGTGATACATCTCGGGAGTATTTATATTAAGTGAAGGTGCGGAAAATACCCCATCTATGATGCCAAAGGAATATACGGTTTCAGATGCTTCTGCTATTGCTATTGCAGCAAACAAACTGGTTAGGTATCAGTGATGAAAATGCACCTTGAGTGTTGCAACAGAACATCGTACACTAGAGGTATTACATTTGCTATTCAATGCACAGATACCTAACCTGGCAGGCAGGACAGTCACAGCACTCAGCAAAGGTTTCTCTGAGCAACTAGAGGATACCGTAGAATTAACACTGCAGGCTGCTTCTTTAGAGAGACTATGTTTTAGAAGCCTCACTCTGAGTGAGAAAGAGGCCAGAATCTCAGATTTTAAGTTCACTGCTTTTAAGTTCTTTAAAGTGAATTAACTCATCTCAGATAAGTTCTATTTGAATGCTTAGGGGAAAGATCCAGAAAACACTGGTGCTTTTAAGGTCTTGTTTATTTTTAATCTTAGATATGTTGAATGAGGAATATGTCTTAATAGACAACACAATAATTGTCTGTTCTTTGAGCATTTGCCAGAAAGGATATTTTATTAAGAACATATTGCACTAATTTGGTGATATCGATCTCACTTTAAGGCTAAGTTGAATCTCTCCTGTTCTTTTCAATTAAGCTGTCAACTGTAATAAATGGCCACAAAGTGGAAAATTAAGGAAAAAAAATCCCGAGAAGTTGTAAGAGGATGTACATAGTGTAGACCAAACTAGTATAAATAGTGCAGGCCTAAATAACATAACTCTTTTAAAAATAGTTTATGTTTTTCTTGAGCTATTTGGTTAACTGAGGAAGACTAGTGTCACTTCATATGTCTCTTAAGATACACTGACTTATCCCATGGCACCAAAAGATCAATTTTTAGGTGAATGATTTTAAGTACTTTTTTACAGTATTTTGAAAAAAAAATACTGTAGAATAAAGTGAAAATTCCCAATGCCAATAAAAGCAATCAAATAAGCCACTGCTTCCTAGTTTATGGAAAAAAATTTAAATATTTTTATAATTACTCAGATTACTTTATGCAATCATTAAACCCACCAGGTAGTTGCTTAGTTCTCCTTTTGGAAGGAAGTCAAATGGAAAGGCATGAAAATGTTAAACAAATATAATTATAATTTAATAATTCCATAATATGCAGGTGAAGACTGGATTGGAAATAATCCATTATAAAATAATGTTTATTTGCTTGTAAGTAGAAAATATCCCTAGGCTATTCTCTAGAAAATATTATCGTATCTAAATCACTGACAAAAAATTGGGTTTATTGTTTAAATTCATTCTTTATAGAAATCTTTTTTGATTTTTAAAATTTTTATTTTATTTTTTTCTTCAACTGTTATTTTAAGTTCTGGGGTACATGTGCAGGATTTGCAGTTTTGTTACATTGGTAAATGTGTGCCATGGTGGTTTGCTGCACAGATCAACCTATTACTTAGGTATTAGCTATTCTTCCTGATGTTCTTCCTCTCCCCGCACGCATGCCTCCCCAATATTGGCAGGCTCCCATGTGTTGTTCCCCCACGTATGTCCACGTGTTCTTGTCATTCAACTTTGTGGGAACACTGAGTTTTTGGTTTTCTGTTTCTGCCTTAGTTTGCTGAGGATAACAGCTTCCAACTCCATTCATGTCCCTGCAAAGGACATAATCTTGTTCCTTTCTATGGGTGCACAGTTTCATGATATATAAGTATCAAGTTTTCTTTATCCGGTCCATAATTGATAGACATTTGGGTTGATTCCATGTCTTTGCTATTGTGAACAGTAGCAATGAACATACATCTTCATAATAAAGTGATTGCTGGGTCAAATGGTATTACTGCTTCTAGGTCTTTGAGGAATCACCGCACAGTCTTCCACGACGGTTGAAATAATTTACACTCTCACCAACAGTGTAAGCACATTCCTTTTTCTCCACGACCTCGCATCTGTTGTTTCTTGACTTTTTAATTGCCATTCTGACTGTGAGATGGTATCTCATTGTGGGTTTATTTGCATTTCTCTAATGATCAGTGACGTCAAAAATCATTGACATGGGCCGGGTGCAGTGGCTCAAGCCTGTAATCCCAGCACTTTGGGAGGCCGAGGGGGGTGGATCGCGAGGTCAAGAGATGGAAACCATCCTGGTCAACATGGTGAAACCCCGTTTCTACTAAAAATACAAAAAATTAGCTAGACATGGTGGCGCGTGCCTGTAATCCCAGCTACTGAGGAGGCTGAGGCAGGAGAATTGCCTGAACCCAGGAGGCGGAGGTTGCGGTGAGCCGAGATCGCGCCGTTGCACTCCCAGCCTGGGTAACAAGAGCGAAACTCTGTCTCAAAAAAAAAAAAATCATTGACATTCCCATTCTAGTTAGCTAAATTTATGAGTTATTTTCCATACATATGCAATATGTCTGAAATGTGACAGATAGTGAAGGGGATGACTGAACGAGAAGGTTCCAGGTCGGTCACTATGCAACAATCTTGCTTTAGGATGTAGTTAGCTCATCTCTAATATCGAGTGGGTGAGTGGTGAACAAAATGAACACAAGCATCAGAATAATCTCTTACCTGTTGCCACATTGTTCCTCGGCTTCACAATTGAATGAATTACAGCACAATGTTTTGCACATGATAATGAGTGATTATGGCTAGGCACAAATGTTGAAGACTATGTGATTTGCATCTACTATGATAGAAAAATTACAGTTGATCAAATTTACTTTAAATAGATACTAATGACACTAAACTACGATATAATCAAATCCTCCAGCCAAAAATCCGTTATCTCAAGAGATAGTCAATGTCAGTATATCTATGCATTTTGAAAATTTTAATGTTATTCTCAGTTATATTATAGTTGTATTTTACCTAGAGCCATTGTTTGAATTAGCAATAAAATCAAAACAAAATCTTCAGGTTTTTGTCAGTGTATCAACAAACACATTATGGAGTCTCTTAGAATCTGCTAATCTTTGGATTAAAATTTTGTCCTGTCAACACAAAGCGAATTTTAAAGGGAAAATATTTCATAGAAATGTAAGTTGCAACCATACAACTTCAGAACAACCAGATAGGGTGATTTGTTTGCATTTCTACCAGGGACTGCTCAGCCAATTGCAGTGCCCTGTGATAACATTCAAACAGTGGCATATAAATAAGGTAAACATGTTTTTTCCCTTCTCTTCACAATTGCTACCTCACATTTCTACATAGTTATACAGATAACACCAAAGCAAAATAAAGATGCTTTTGAGAAGTCAGGATAAAACTCATGCTGGAAAATTGCCAGTTCTTCATAGTATATGTAAAATAGTGTAATTAATGTCTACTTTTGAAGTTTTACTAGAACAAGATTAGACCCTGAGTGCTTGACATGGAACCAAATTATCCAAAAACATTAGCATTTAGGAGATTGTTTATTATGTGTCCTTGATGGAGAAAAATTATGATTATTTAAAAAATACTGTTTGTTATATGTTTATATGTATTCTTCTGACAAATGTGAAATGAGACAAATTAACATCTTGCTAAAGCTGTCTATGTATTATTATTGCCTAATTAAATGCAATACCTGAAGGCTTTTAATACTATTTGTTCAAAGCTCTATGCCAATTCTTTAACCATTTCAAATGCCTTTATCATAATAGCACAAAGTTGGAAATAGCCCAATCCAGCTGTAGATTAACATGAATGTTAGAATTGTAGAATGTTAGAATTGTAGTCCTACTGGCCAGGCATGGTGGCTCACCCCTGTAATCCCAGCACTTTGGGAGGCTGAGGCGGGTGGATCACGAGGTCAAGAGATCGAGACCATCCTGGTCAACATGGTGAAACCTGTCTCTACCAAAAACACAAAAAGTTAGCTGGGCATGGTGGCACATGCCTGTAATCCCAGCTACTCAGGAGGCTGAGGCAGGAAAATTGCCTGAACCCAGGAGGCAGAGATTGCGGTGAGCCGAGATCGCACCATTGCACTCCAGCCTGAGCAACAAGAGCAAAACTCCATCTTAAAAAAAAAAAAAAAAAAAAAAAAGAATTGTAGTCCTACTAAGAACAGCCAACGAAGTAGACAGTTTCTTTGAAATAGAATTTACATAAGTGTTTTAGTTTTCAAAAGCAGAAAAGTTTCTTAATTTTTAAAAATTATAACATTTTCCTTATATGACCCTGAAAAGCACGTATTTATATGTGTAATTGCATTAGGGAGTTTGTTTTAAAGTGTGTCTTAATCATGCTTTGGGACACAGACTCTCCCAAGCATTTAATTATTTTTTCTGTATGACACCTTGCACTGTGCCTATCTTATTATTTGAACATTTGTCTTACTTTATTATATTTTCTCTCTGTGTGTATGTTTGTGCATGTCTCTCTTCCTCCAGACTTTCAGCTGCACCAAGGAGAAACTGTTTTTTCATCTTTGTTTACCCTTAGTAATTTGCCTAGTACCTAGAAATGAGAAGACACTCAGTAATATTTGAAAATCATGGGTGCATAAAGGTATCAGGTACATATCTTTAACCTTTATATTAAATGAGACACATCAGCTGCTATTTTCCAAAAAAATAATATTTAACGACTGGTACAAGTTATTAAGTGTCTTTTCCAATTTCACCCAATGATGTTACATAAGATAGCCCTCTTTTCCTACCCAAGTATCCACTCTCTTCTGTTTATGTTGGAAGTATCTTAAAATGTCTTGTGTTCTTTGGATGTCCATTAATATTTGATAGTAGGACACAGAAGCTCTACTATCTAGTTGGTTAGTGAGGTGGTTATTCCATGAAAAAAGGAGAAGCGATTCTCTGCGGCTGTTCAATTACTATAGTTAAGAATCTTCTGGGTTTTTTTCTTGGAGGTATTCTGGGATTACTAAGAGGTAATGGAATTGGAGATTCCACTCTTTATTATTATGTAGATCTTTACTTAATCCACCCATGCTGTGCCTTGTTCCTGGTAAATCTCCAATCTCTCTCCTGGAATGAGAGTAGAGAAAATGTATGTTTGTGCATGCCTCTTTTCCTCCAGACTTTCCGCTGCACCGAGGAGAAACTGTTTTTTCATCTTTGTTTACCCTTAGTAATTTGCCTAGTACCTAGAAATGTAGCCCCGCTACAGAGCATGGTCTTAGAACCCAGCCATGGTTTTCCATCAGACATAAAAGACTTATAACCTGTTTTCAGTCTGTGCCACACCTCACCTTCTAAGATGCCTTGTGTTTCTTAGTGCCGAGCCTTTCATGAGAACTAAGGGGCGAGCCACCACTGATTTATTTGCTCTCTTTCATTATCTACTAATTTTTCCACCTCCTAGAAAATATAGAATGATTTTGTCTGTTTTCATGTTATTTTATTCCTTTTGGCTTAATGTCATTTCATTTCTGTACTGTCATTTTAGCAGGGGTGTTATGGATGAATGCACAAAAACATGATGTTTAATTAACCTTTCAAAGTTAAAGGAGAAACTCTCTAAAATAGGCAAACATTTGGTCCTAAGTATTATGAATTATTGTATACTATGCTATGTCACAGAATAATATTACAATGTACGTAATTTATACGTTTCTCCTATCTTATTGTCATAACTGTAACTCTCCATTTAAAAATTGACAGAATAATTATTTGCTGTCAGTTGCATATTTCTTCTTGCTCTTCCTCTTTTTTGAAATTGTGATTTCTATTAGTTTCCTATATTCTATATATGGAGCTCTATTTTCTTTCCTAAATGGTGACAGATTCATGAGAGACTTACGTTACTTTGTAATGATTTACTATTGGGTTAAATTCAGTTATTTGTGTTTGTTTGCTCCCATATTTTATATAAAATAAAAATATTTGTCATTTCATAACTGCTTGATATGAAATATAAAGGAAAAGCTTTCTTAGCTACATCCAGCTGTAGGGGCTAGAAACCATCCTCTTAAGTAATGCAGTTTGCATTATCCTATTGGCGGAACTTCAGAGGAATATGGCAAAAGGGCAGTAGTCATCACTGTGAATGATGATTATTACTGCTACTTCTAGTAACAGCTGCCATTTGAGACCAGCACCATGCCAGATACAGGAACCTCATATGTATTTTGAGAGTAAGAGAGAAGTATTAGTGTCCCCATTTCACACACTGCAAATGGTTTTCCTAGGGCCAACCAGCTAGTAAGTGGCATTTATTGGATCAAAACCATCTTATGACTGATTTAAAATATGCTTTTCCCCTAAAATACCATTAATAAAAAACAAGGATGCATAGTTATGTGATTTTAAAGTCAAGGATAAGAGTAGTTACACGGACAATTAATATTTTAAATTTTGAGTCGTTGTTTTTGTAAAACCTCTAGGACAATCTACCAGCTCAGATTCCAGCCACTTACCTTGGTGCTCAGCCTGGTCCCGGACCTGTTCTTTTTTCTTGCTCGTTACCTGCTTCTTTGCTGTTTCACTAGTAGAAGCTCATACCTTGGGTACAGTTTATTTGGTTGATAGCTTTACTGAACTGTAATCTATATACCATAAAATTCGCCCACTTAAAGTCTGCAACTCAATGCCTTTTAATAAGTTCAGAATTGTACAGCCAACATCAAAATCAATCGTAGGTAGCATTTGTCATCTCCACAAGAAATCCCATACCCACTAGCAGTCACTATCCATGTTCTGTCCCCTCCTCCCTCGTCCTAGGCAATTGCTAATCTACCCTCTGTCTCTATAGACTTGCCTATTTTGGACATTTTATGTAAGCGGAACTATGTAATATGTAGTCTTTTGAAACCTTGCTACTTTCACTTAGCATATTTCCAAGGCTCATCTGCATTGTAGAATGCTTCAGAACTTTGTTCTACTTTATTGCAGAATTGTATGGATATCCCGTATTTTTGTAGAGATAATACGTTTTTATTTATCCACTCATTAGGCGGAGGGCATTTGAGATATTTCCAGTTTTTGACTGCTATGAATAGTGATACCATGCACACTTGCGCCCAAGTTTTTGCATAGTCATATATTTTTATTTAATTTATTTCTATCCTTAGGAGTAGAATTGGTGATCATATGGTAACTCTATATTTAACCTGTTCAGGGACTGCCAGATTGTTTTCCAAAGCATCTGTACCATTTAACATTCAATGTGAGGGTTTCGATTTCTCCATATCCTTGTCAAATGTGTCTTTTTAATTATAGATTTCCTACTGGGGGTACATGTTACCTCACTGGTGTTTTGATTTGTATTTCCCTAATGAGTAACGATGCTGAGCATATTTTCATGTGCTTATTGGCCACTTGTATAGCTTTTGAGAACTATCTATTCAAATACTTTGCCTATTTTAATTGTATTACTTGTCGTTCTATCATTAAATAGTAAGAGTTTTTAATATATTCCAGATACAAGTCCTTTATTTGATATATGATTTGTGGACATTTTCTTCAATTCTATGGGTTGTCTTTAAAATATTTTTTAAATTATAAATTGACAAATTATAGTAGTATATAATTACGGGGTACAAAGTGATGTTATGGTTCATGAATACAATGTAGAATAATTAAATTAACATATCAACACCATAAATATTTTTTGCTTTTTGTGGTGAAAACATTTGAAATCTATTCTCTTAGCAATTTTGAAATATACAATACACTATTATCATTTTTTTTCCTACTAGCTGAGATTTCATTTGGACCAAAAAAAATTTTAAGAAAAGCAATTGAATTGTTTTGCAGCTGGAGGCATGGGCAAGGGTGGGGGGTCCCCAGGCAGTAAACTCCCCACGGGTGGGATGAGGGCTAGGGCTGAGACTCGGGTGGGTCTCCTGTTCTCCGTGCTCCCCTGCACAGGGTCCTCCTTCCCGGGCTCTGGGGCAGCCTCAGGAGAGGCAGGCTGGGAGGGGCTGTCGCAGCTGTTTACTTGGGCAGGACGTCAGAGGACTCGGATACCAGCCTCCTATCATGGGTCTTAATCTTCTTCACAACCACGGCCTTGGTGGAGCCTGTGCCACAGGCAAAGCTGGAGCCCAGACCGTAGCTAAGGCCCGAGCTTGTGAGGCCCCCATAAGCAAAGCTCAGATCACCTGCTGTAGCCGCTGGTGGTCTTCGTGTGGATAAAATGTTTAAATGTCTTCTGATCTCACAGAATTCTATTAGAAATTGATAATACTCGATTCTAATAATTGATAATTGACAATAAAAATAATTAAACGATAACATCAAAAATTGTTCTACATCAAAAATTGTGTGGTATATCTAATGATTCTTTTTGGGGGGAGAAAACAACCTGTAAGTTTGAATGCTTATATAAAAATGAAAAAGGATCCAAAATCAATAATTTAAGGTTTTACATCAGGCAGTTAAATCCAAAGAAAGTGGAAGGAAGGAAATAGGTAAGGTAAGAAGAGAAGAAAGAAAAGTAAGAAAGAAAGAAAAATAGGCAAACAATGGAGGAAAGTAAGGATATATTTAAAAATTATAAATACGTAATGTAGGTGATGGGGGGATGGATGCAGCAAACCACCATGGTGTGTGTGTACTTTCGTAACAATCCTGCAAGATCTGCACATGTACCCCAGAGCTTACAGTATAATAATAAAAAAGATTTAAAACCAAGAAAGAAATATTTATAAGAGCATTCTATATGCCTTTCATATTAAACACAATGTGAGCCCAATGGAAAAAAATTATTAAACCTTTAGCTAAACTGATCAAAGGAATAAAAAGAGATAACACAAATCACAGATACCAGGAGTGAAACAGGAGTTATCACCACACATTCTAGAACGTTAAAAGGATACTAAAACAGTATATAAAATTCCATTATATACTTAGAGGATACTGCAGCATAAGCAAGTAGTGTTTATTGTGATAATGCAAGGTTGGTTTGACGTTCCAATATAAAATAATGTCATCCACCATATTAACAGGACATAGGAGAACGTCATATGTTAGTTTCAGTAAATGCAGAAAAGCCTTTGATAAAAATCAATTTTCATTTATGATTAAAAGTCCCAGTCAACTAAGCTGAGATCCCTTCTTTTAGGTTCAGGAAGTTACTTGCTATTCCCAGTTTGCTTGTTTGGTATAAGTTCATGATGGCTGCCATGATTCTGTTGTCTCCTAATCTGTTAACTCTCAGAGAAGCCTGTGGGACTCACTGGATATGGGTACACATGGGGTGCTGAAGACCACTCACAAACCGTCTCTTCTATAGATGTTGCTTTACAAGATTTTAAACAAATCAAAGATAATAATAAATGTCCGTTATATAATTTTTATAAAACATAGGTTAAAAAGATCAGATGCTAGAAATCGCCACAAATTCTTTTATAAATATGAGATATTTTCTATACATTTTCTCTTCAATGTACTTTTCAGACATTTTAGTTTTTAATAAATTTACATCTAAACATGCATAGTATTACTAAATATTTTAAACATTCCATGTTTATATAGTTTTTTACATAGTCATCTTCATAGACTAAAAATAATTTTATGATGTAGAATTAACATAATTTACATAAGAACTTATCATTATAAATTATAATTTTTTGCTGTTATAAACAAACCTAAAATGAATATCCATGCATATGTATGGTTTTTTCATTATATAATACAAAATTTTCTAATCTCTTTCTTGGAGTTATTGCCAAGGTATTTGTAAATCATATCTTTTTAATTTACATTGTTCACGTCTTCCTCATTTTTTAGTTTTTAGAAATATTTCCTTTTTTAATATGCTTCTTAAATGATTAGTTATGGTTGTCTAATGCTTTTCTTTTAGGTTTTCTTAATACCATAAGATGTAACTTCTCTCTGGCTCATTTAAAGTATGTTTTAAAATCTTTTACCTATCTTGAGTTTATATGCCTTTCTAAGAATCCCTGTTATTTCTTTTTATTGCAAAGATTATTACCACTGTCAGAGAAGAAACAAAATAACAATTGAGGAGTTTTACTATTTATTTGTTCATTAGCAATTATACCTTTTATCCCAAACACAGACTATCATTCTTTATCTTCTTCCATTTAAACTCATTTCGAAAGAAAATAAAATAATAAAAAAAGTTTTTTTCTTATGTGTGGACTTGCAGTAAGCCTCATTTTTGTCTTAAGACTATGAAATGCTATTGTTAGAAGTCAGTTACATTGTTTCATAACTGGAAGGGAAGTGGTATTTTGGAGTTTGAAAAATTGCCTACACAACTTATCTACTGTTTAAATTTGGACGATTCAACTTCTTTGAGCTTCAGCGTTTGCATCTATGCAATGGAGACAACATTCCTTCTATTGCATGGGTTTTTGAATAATTAATTAAACACGTTAATTTATCTGAAGAGCCAAAGATAGTGTCTGGTATAAAGAAAATTCATTAGACATTAACTATTATACTCATTTTAAAAACTTGCACTTGCAGAGAACTCTTTGTCTAACACCATTTTGTAATTTTGCTTGTTTGTTGCACACTTATTACTCATGGTTTGGATCATATATACAATCAAATTTTATTTCCTAGAGCTTCCTAATTTTTATTTATTTATTTATTTTTTACTATAGTCTCTTCTACCCCGAGGTCCATTTCATAAAATTATGCCTATTATTTTTGTTGGAATTAAAAAAAACTGCCTGCCTTACATCTAAAGGACATGGAAAGTATAGTCCAGTGCTTCCTTAAAATGCATAGGATTCATTTGGGAGATTTTAAAAATTGTTGATTCTGATCTGGTCAGTTGTGGATGAAGCTTGAGATGGTGAATTTCCAGAAAGCATGGAGGAGATGGCAACGCTGCCGCTGCTGTCAGGACCACATTTTGTATAGAAGGTACTAGCCTGTTCCTTTGCGATTAACACACATTTGCTTACTCAGCCATCCACAAAACATCAAGAAGGAGCTCTTTCCCAGTCATTGCACACCTGACTGGGGACACAGTGTTGAACAGGGTCTGAGGAAATGAAGATTAGTCAAATCATCACAAAAATACAAACAAAATTACGTTTTCTCCCTGTCCCTTCTTCCCTGCATAACACAATGCTGAGAGCTGAAATGATGTGTCTTTGTCACAAAGCTTGCCTTCTCTGTGCAGACAAGGTGACTAGGTCTGCCACCTATGTGCCACTTTCTGCATCGTTTTTTTCCCCACTCATATTTTCTTCTTTTCCTCTTCTACTATGCACTTTCTTTTCACCGTCTTGATAACAGCTCTGTAGCAGTTCAATGTATCTCTAGGTTTCACCTTTGCTCTACCAAATGCCCTGACTTCACCCCAGGTCTGTTTTTCTCTTAGTACAATGGAGACTGTTGAATGTAGAGTATATCTCCCTATCTCTTCATTCAAAATTAATATCTTAACTATGTTTGAAGCATAAACAAGTATAAAAGAAGTATGTTATTGCCATTTACTAATAATTTCAGAAATTTTAAAATGGCACCAGCTAACATAAATATCTAATGTCACATTTTTAGAAAACATGGCTATAACTTCACACAGAAGAAACAGCTATGGTTTGGTTAGAGTAAACCTTATCAGACTTGCTCTGATATGTTTAGTAAGATAATGTTCACCTAATTCTTTTCACCAGAATAAACTATATGAGACTTGTTTTAACATGTTCAATAAAATATTGCTCAGGTAATTTTTAAAATAAAACATACAGGGATATCCTTCCAAAGAACAACTATAGAAACTTCACTCGATTTTTAGTAAATTGCATAATAATAATTAAATAAAAACATTCCATGATATTTGTTGTGTCATCCTGCATATACAGTACCATAAATTAAGATAATGTTTGATACTCAAATTTGGAAGTTGGCATGGTAGGGCAATGTTTGTGATTAACACATATCATTTTATATGATTAGCCCATAACATTTCAATGGATATACTGAATATTTTTTCTAGTCTGTGGAAACCGCATGTGCAATTTGGCATAATTTAAAGTAACTGTAAAACTGTTGTAATGCTATCCAGCTTCAGAAAAAAGTGATTTTCAATTAACTTGAAGATAAATACCACATCTTTGATATTAACCAGCTGCAGTATAGCTCTGACGGACTTCACCCCAGGTTTAAAATCTACACTATGCATATTGGATTTTAATAGGTAAGTATATACATAAAGTTTCACCACTAATTTTTTTGTGAATAATAATGTATGCATAAGAAAACCAACAACATCCATTGAATATGGGCAGTTTAAATATTTGTAACTCTGTTTGCTATTTGGCAAGTCAAAGTGGTCAGTGAAAGTCAGTCAAGCTGGTTTTGGATTCACTTACATTTTTATGCATACATTTGCTTATGTGTCTGATGGTCATAATGATGAACTCAGCCAAGGAACAGCTGTATGCTTTCCAAAAATTTACAGTGTGATGAAATGGATTAAACACATGTCATTGAATATGTGGGTTGAGTTTGCCCACCGTCTGATTTTATAGCTCTAGACATTAGTTTGTTTTTCATTAAATGAAGAGGTTAGATTAATTGTTCTCTAAGGCCCAATAATGGTTTAAACTTTTATGGTATTATTGAATTTTCCATTACTTTTAAGGTTTGTATTTGCAAAGAATCATGATATTTATGGTGTTTTGTTTCCTCCTACATATTTGTCTTGCAATTAAAACAAACTCACACCAGGAGGGCATAGTCCAATGAATTTAACAAGTCTTTTCATGTGTAGTTAAAAATAGTAGCTTAAAGGATACTTTTAAACTTTATTTTCTATAAAAATTTAAACATCTGAAGAGATAACTACAAATAAAATATAATTCCTCATTTGTATAATCTACAAGGTCATGCAACTATGCAGTTTCTAGAAATAAAATATTCTTATTATCCAAGGCCCACATAGGGTTTAGAAAATGATGTGAAACTTCATTACCTTTCCTGTTGAGAATCTCTTAGCTTTGTACTGGGCAATGTAGGAGCCTCTTTTTACTCTAATCAAGAAACTTTCTTTTGTGGAATCTGAAGAGTTGAGAAGATTAGGCAATGGAGGAAAAGATCAACAGAGAAAAGAAAATTCTGGCCTGACTCCTACTGTTTGAATAGTAGAAATTCAATTTAAAAAGGTAGAAATATAATTCTGATTATTATTTAAGGAGCTTAGACTGCCTCAGTATAATCAATAGCCTTTTTCGTTATACGTGCGTAATTATCAAAGACTAATCTGATCCTGGTTGTATTTTTACGCTTGTGAAAACACAGCTAAATCAGTCTATACCTTTTCTTCCCCTCAGGACTTTGGATGAGGCTTACATTTCATTCTTAAGCCTCTAGCTGCCAGCCAAACTTGGCAGATCTTTAGATAGCTTGAATCCTCTTCTCTCTTCTCCCCTCAAAGAGCCCTCACTCCTCTCCCCTCCCCTCCCCTCCTCTCCTCTCCATATATCTCATCTCTCCTTTTCTCCCTATCTTCTTGCTTCCAATGACCATAAACCTTTACTCTGTTGTTAGTACTTAGTATATTTAATAGCTTAATAACACAGCATCTTTTCTTTGAGAGGAATCTGCCTTTAAATTTAATATGGCATTGCAGAGGTTAAAAGCATGACATTATCAGCATGACAGTATCATAACTACATAGTATGCCATACAATATTATCTATTATTCATTGTAGTTTTAGTACTGAGTGATGTTATGGCATTCAAGTTTTTCAAAGTCAGTAAGTAGTTCACATACGGATTTATCCATGCATTTATCTGCCCATTTTTCTATCCATTCATAAATGTTATTGCATATCCACTTTATGTTGATTATTGTATCTTTTTTTGTATGAAAGTAATGAGGAAATCACAGTCCCTGCTCTTGAGAAGTTTATAATAGAGTTGTTACTACCTAAATCTTTTTGTTTACCAGAAAAAGTATGAGAAAGTAAGATTATATTGTCTAAACATGCCAGGCAATAGAGACTTTATTATGTGCTGTGACAGATGGTAGCTGCTTACTCAAATCCATGTCTTCCTTTTTTTTTTTTTTTAAATTATTGCACTTCTATTCTGAATTTGGAAGAACAATGATCATAGCCCTGGACGATACATAATGTTTGTCTTAATCCAATTGCTAGAATCTTCTTCTTTGCTTTCCTAGTCTCTTTTGAAGTTAAGAATGGCCATTGAGACCCAAACAATTGTGTGTTTAGGAGTTTCCTTTCTTAAGTAGGGAAGAGTGGTGGCCAACATCACCTCTTTCAATATTTTTTAGGCTTGAAAACAGACAGGATATCTGAAACTGCAGTAGACATATTTTGATCATAATCTGGTATTCATAGGAAAAGATCACATGCTAAAGATGTCAAACAGAAGAGACAGAAAAAGCAATTATTTGATGATGTTATAGAGCAGCTGAGCCAACTACAGCTTCCTCCTAATTTCGGAATTCTTACTATGTGAGAAAATAAATCCTTATTAGTGAAGGTCATTATAAATTTAGTTTTCTGTTACTTATAGTGGAACACATTTCCAACACATATACACATACAAAAGGATCAATAGAGGGTATAACGGGTAACAAATTAATGCCAATTCTTGCAGAACACATTTTGTATTTCTTTCTTTTTTGGGGGGTGGGGGGAATGGAGTTTCGTTCTTGTTACCCAGGCTGGAGTGCAATGGTTCGATCTCAGCTCACCGCAACCTCCGCCTTCTGGGTTCAGGCAATTCTCCTGCCTCAGCCTCCCGAGTAGCCAGGATTACAGGCACACGCCACCGTGCCCAGCTAATTTTTGTATTTTTAGTAGAGACGGCGTTTCACCTTGTTGACCAGGATGGTCTTGATCTCTTGACCTCGTGATCCACCCGCCTCAGCCTCCCAAGGTGCTGGGATTACAGGCGTGAGGCACGGCGCCCGGCCCCACATTTTGTATTTCTAACAAACACGTAACTTAAATGGATCATTGGTATGAACTTGGATGTAATTATTTATCACATTACCTTTTGTTGGTAATTGGATTGAAATGTGGTACAAAACATTAGTAATTTATTCTTAATGGAGGGTGTAATCTCTTCTGTAGGGATCAGTCGTAGTGGCTACACATTTATATCTTTTTACCTACTGTCCTTTCCTTCAGAACTAAGAGAAAGTTTATTAACTAAGGATGAGAAAAGTTTAGTAACTTGAACTTCAAAGATATTCAAGGTCTTTCTGTTATATAATATTTTTTGTTACATAGGCATGTGTATACCTATGTAACAAACCTGCATGTTCTACACATGTATCCCAGAACTTAAAGTATAATAATAAAAACAAACAAACAAACACTTTTAAAACATACTCAGTAAGACCACGGAGCAGAGGTCCTATGAATAATAGGGAAGGTCAAAATTAGTGAACCACCTCTTTCATATCCTGTTACTTATTCAGGGCACACTTCTCCATTTGTGCTCTTGATTCATACTTACCTCATGTCCCGCTCTGATCATGCAGTGGCATGATTTCAGCTTACCACAACCTCTGCCTCCCGGGTTTAAGTGATTCTCCTGCCTCAGCCTCCTGAGTAGTTGGAACTGTAGGCACGTGCCACCATGCCCAGCTAATTTTTGTATTTTTAGTAGAGACAGAGTTTCATTATGTTGGCCAGGCTGGTCTCAAACTCCTGACCTCGTGATCTGCCTGCCTTGGCCTCCCAAAGTGCTGGGATTACAGGTGTAAGCCACTGCGCCTGGCTTACAATAGAATTTTTAAAAGTAAGACATTTTATTAATCTTCTTCTGGGTCATGAGTTGTTTTTCTTTACTTATATGATTATTTATGTGATTTATATGATTAGGAGATTTTTGAAGAAGAAAAAAACAAAGGGCAAGAATGGTGATTGCAATTTTGTGCTTACTTATGAAAAGGCAAACACTCAATTTGTGTTTTAAATTCTATTCCTTCATGTAAAATATTGATGAAGTGAATCATTAGTGAAATCTTGCTTAATTCAAAAGCAATTTCAACTTTATAATCAATACAAAGGACTTGATATCTATTTATGATCTGGAAAGGCTAATGCTATACATATTCCAAGAAGTAATGTTCAACTTGAGAACTTGTTATTGAGCGCTTTTCACACTGATTAAAGAGTTAATGGCAAATCATTACTTCATATTCGAAGGACTTTGGTCAGTTAATGAAGATGAGAGTTGCCATGGCTGTAAGTTGAGGGCATATGGAGTTGTTGGTATATGTTATTTACATAATAGCTATAATGCTAAGAAAAAACAATAAAAGCTAGAGAGAGAACCCTACTCTAACTCTAAAGTGTTTTATTTATAGTATAGGCTCTTGAGGTCTCATGGGAATAAACCAACAACTATTTGAAGTTATTTGGAAGTGATTTTACCTTTATTTAGAATATCATCGCTTAAGTTAGGAATGTTCAGTATTGCCCTGGGAGCACTTTGCTAGCTCATATTTGTTAGCATACAGTGAGCTCTAGCCACTGCTTGCGTTATTGCAGAAACACAGGTGATATACACTGCTGCTGCTTGCTCAGTGCTTCCAGTTCATACAGGAGAAAAACACTTTACATTTCTCAAAAAAAAGACATTTATCTGGCAAACAAATGTAAAAGTTCACCATCACTGGTCATTAGAGAAATGCAAATCAAAACCACATTGAGATACCATCTCACACCATGTAGAATGGTGATCATTAAAAAGTCAGGGAACAACAGATGCTGAGAGGATGTGGAAAAATAGAAATGCTTTTACATTGTTAGTGGGAGTGTAAATTCGTTTAACCACTGTAGAAGACAGTGTGGCGATTCCTCGAGGATCTAGAACCAGAAATACCATTTGACCTGGCAATCCCATTACTGGGTATATACCCAAAGGATTATAAATCATTCTACTATAAAGACACATGCACATGTATGCTTACTGCAGAACTGTTCACAATAGCAAGGATTTGGAACCAACCCAAATGCCCATCAATGACAGACTGGATAAATAAAATGTTGTACATACATGCCATGGAATACTATGCAGCCATAAAAAAGGATGAGTTCATGTCCTTTGCAGGGACATGGATGAATCTGGAAGCCATCATTCTCAGCAAACTAACACATGAACAGAAAACCAAACACTGCATGTTTTCACTGACAAGTGGGAGTTGAACAATGAGAACAGATAGACACAGGGAGGGGAACTGCACACACTGGGGCCTGTTCTGGGGTACAGGACTAGGGGAGGGAGAGCATTAGGAGAAATACCTAATGTAGACGATGGGTTGATGGGTGCAGCAAAGCACCATGCCACAGGTATAGCTATGTAACAAATCTGCACATTCTGTACATGTATCCCAGAACTTAAAGTACAATAAAAATAAAAAAAAAGAAAAACACTTTAAAAACCACATAGCTCAGTATGATCATGGAGCAGAGCTCCTGTGTCTGATTGGGAAGGTCAAAAGTAGTCAAAAACTTCTTCCATATCCTGTTTCTTATTCAGGGCATGCTTCTCCATTTGTGCTCTTGATTCAAACTTACTCCATGTCCTCTAGAATGCTCTGAGCCAAATTTGTTGTTGTCTTTCTTATCTGTATTTTGAAATGGTTTTTCTCTAGAGTTATTTTGTCCCACAGCCTAAACATGATCATTCTCACCTCAAAAATATAATAGGTCTTGAGATGGGCCTCTCCAGAGCAACTTACTTTTTCTTATCCTCTGCTTTAGGGCCATGATTCTCAGTGTTTCAGGATCGCTACAATTGAGGTGTTTACTTACTTTCATTCCACTCCCACTTCCATATTGCTGAGACATTCTCCTTAACACTGCACTGAAACTTCTTTTTCAAATGTGAGAAATGGCCCACACAGATTGTGAGCTGTTAAAATATGAGCTTTGCCTGTTGCACTATGTATTCTCAGCCCTCAGAACAGCACCTAGCACAAAGTCAGAGTGTCGGGGTCTCCACTTGTGGGGATCTGTCCTGCAGACCCTGACTCAATGATGGATGAATAAAGTACACTGACACATAGATACTACGCTTTGCCACTTTGACTGAGTGTCTGGGCCACTTACAGACTTGCTGGACAGTGCTGTAAATAGTTGCAACTGCTGGCCATGACAAGCTGGCCTTGCCAGCCTTTATTCAGCACACATTAAATGACAAAAACTCTGAGTCAACACCACTAGAGGTTAAAGATTAAAGGACTGGTTTTGAGGCCTAAAGCACACACCATTAATGGGTAATATTCCTGGCCCCCTGAGAAAGCCATCCGGAATGATCACAGTTTAATTTTAGAACCACATGAGTAAACAAGTTAGTTAGGTAAACTCCTCAAATTCCTTTGTTTCTACTCTAGTTTATTTAACTAAGGGGAAAAGGCTGCCTTCAGGCAAGAACTAATGAAAGAAATTTTAGGCCTTGCAAAAGGGTTTGAGAAAGTATTTCTCTAATATTTTCCCCTTAATATTTTGGCCACCACCCTGACTGAGCTCCCACATCAGAGATTAATAAACATATGTAAATGAATGATTGATATCTTTTCTTACTTTCTGTTTATAGGTCATATCTTACTCATTCTCTCCCGGTCCTTCTTTCCCCCTTGGATTCTGTTACAGTGTTCTCTTGGTTCTCCTATTACTTTCCAGGGCATTTTCTGTATTTCACTTGTTGGATAATTTTTTCTTTGCCCATACATTAAATATTTGTCCTTTCTCTGAATTTTACTCTTTTTTTTATTATGACTCTTTAGGTGTTTATGGTTCCCAATTCATGTTTCTAACCCCTGAAGTTACTTTGAGTATATCCAATGATTATTTGAAATCTCCATTTATATTTTTTACACTTGTTTCAAAATTGCCATGGCCAGATCTTCTTGAAAGTTATTTGGCTCCTAGGTATTTCCTGTCTAGCGAAAGACACTGTATCCAAAACCCGGAAATCTAGTGATAAGCCAGTAATAATTTCCTTTTTGGCTGAACCCTCCCCCTGGGACAAAAATCATTAAGTCTTATAGGTTTCATTTTTTTTCATCATATCTGATATCTGACTCTTGAATCAATTGCCTGCAAATAGGCCTTCTTTACCTCTCATGTGGGCTACTTAAGCAGGTTTTTGAGAGTCATCTGATTATAACCTTGTTTTTTTCCAATTCTTTCTATATCTCTGGCTTGAATGGCCTGTCTAAAGCCTAAGTTGTAGTAATACCTCTCTAACTAAAACTTTTCAATGTTGTCTATACTGTGCTATATTAGAAAATTTAACACAGGCTATATCTAAATGATAAACTAAATGGACTGAATCTTCTCACTAAAATATGGGGTGATTCTTCTACACCTTTTTCCTGCTTTTCTTTTGACTCTCTCTTTGTGCTGTTAGCTTCATTCTTAGGCTAATTTTGTTTTGCTGAAGATGGGACAAGGAGGTTCCTTTTTCAAAAGAAGTATAGTTTCAATCAATTCCTACAACTATGTAAAAAGACCCTTAGCTTCATGCTGAATGGACCTTCTTTAAACAAATACCTCATGTTTCTCCCTGGACTCTCTACCATGGCAAGGAGACTGGTGGCCTCTACCTTTGAACTTGGAGTACAGTAAATCCCACATGAACGTTTTTCAGTAAAATGATAAGAAAATCCCTGACTTCTGGAATGAAGTTGGTTACTCTTTGTGGGTATAATGGAAAAGTGGGCAAATTATTTCACTGCTTTGCTTTGGATGAAGAAATTGTTCTAATTTATACAGTTCGGGAGCTAGGAACATACAATGATAGTTCTTAATGTAAAGAACTAAAAAGACTACTTAAGTAGGCAATTCCTTCAGTGACTCTGCCTAAGTGACTTGGACATGTGAGCAATTGAATGTTTTGAATTCTGTAAAAAATGTATAAATAGAGATGATTCATAGTTATCCTGCCTCAAATGCTTAAAAAAATAGTATTAGTTACCACATTTAACATTTATTTTTCTATTTGAAAACAGTCTTTCTTGTGCTGGTCAGACAATTTCCATCTAGCGGGTATAATTCAAATAATAATTTCTGGACCAAGTCCACTTTCCTTAACAATTCAAAGGCTCACTCTTACCACAAGCTATTAAAGTGGGAAATAAAAGAGGGATTAGGTCATTGTGATCTGGAAAGGATTTTTTTTGCCACAGCATCTCAAATGCCACACTCAAGGCAATTAGATGTTTTGTTTCAGGAAATGTGATTAACTGCTTGTGAATGAATCTGAATAACAAATAAGTAACCAATGTGATAATAGACTCAAATGAAATAGTACACAATGCCCATCTCTTTTTCCCCTAGAAGCTCTAACATAGCTCCTAGAAATTAATTTTACTTTTTGGCTGTGTATCTGAAAAGAACTTCCAGAATATACATCATGCTTGGAGGAAACAATATGTGAAAAACTACATATGGAGCCTGAGCTGGCAGTGAGCTGACCCCATTCACTTCACTGACAGGGACCTAACACCTTTCAGAATCTCATGGAATGCTTATGTCTTAGATCTTGAGATGGAGCAGGGACCCTCTTATGGCCCTGCCAGGTATCCCCCGACTAGGCACAGAAATAAAGATCTTGAGTTCCTCCAAGGGAAATTGCAGGAACCTAGCTAGCCCTAGGAAGTAAATGAGCGACTTGATAAGCCAAAAGGTAATAGTAACTTAAAACAATATCCAAGGAAGTTAGAGTCAGGAAATGTTTTGTTCTCTATAAAAACTGAAGACAACATCTTAACACATTTCCTTCAGTTGTTTTTTAGAAACCCAGACCCTGACCAAATTGGTCCATTGGCATGGAGACCTCAAATAAGGAGGAATGGAGGACTAAACTCTGACCACCATTCTTTGTTATAAATTTCTTCCTAAGGGACCTGAAGGAAGCATACTCACCCACAAGCCAGGACTATTCTTTTCTGCTGATCCCAAATTTTAGACAAAGCATCACCTCTTTCACCAATTGCAAATCAGAAAATCTTTAAATCTACCTATGAACTGTTCCCCTCTGCCCCTTTGAGATGTCCTGACTTTTCAGGTCAAACCAGTGTATAGCCTCCACTTCTTGATTTATGATTTTGCCTGTAAACTCTGTATCTCTGCCTTTAAAAATCTCCACATAAAAGCCATTTGGGAGGTTGGGACTTAAGCATTAGCTGCCTGATCCTCCTTGTTTGATGGCCTGAAAAATAAAAGACTTCTTTTCCCCCAGTGCAAACCCCAGTGTGGATATCTGGTTTAGTGTATTGGGCAAACAGACTCCAGTTCAGTTTGATAACAAACTTTGTCAACACGAATCCCATTACCTCCTGTATATTTGTAAAAATACCAAGTTTAACATTTGATAATAATTTATAATGTAGATTATTTCTATAAATAATTTTAACAATGTAAAAAATCTTATCAAAGATAGTCTTTTACCTAAAATAAACATAAACAAACTCCCAGTTATTTATCAGATTAAAGAAATAGAATTTGACAAACTATTTTTCTCACTTCATTTTAACAGTAATAGAATTGTGTTTCTCAGATTTTGGAAGGGGTTGTTACATTTCTGTAGCTTTGAATCTAAAGATAATGAGGGATAAATTAGTATTATACCACATTATAATTTTTAATGATAATCCTGGTTTACCAACAAATAGTTGAATATATTCTGAATACTTTGTTTAAGAAGGCAAGAACACAAGCAATGTATTTTTAAAAGAAAACACTCACAAATATTTTTAAAAATTTCAAAGCTTTTAAAGATACTTCAGTAATCTCTTACACAGCATTCAAAAAACATTTATTCTCTTAGAAATAGCAGTGTTACAGTAAGATCATTTAGTTCAAACCCCTAAGTTTTTTTAGATTCAGGAATTTAGTAACATGGTTACTTAACCTTACACTGATAAAGGGTTTTGAATGCTCAATTATGTGTAGGATTGTAGATTCTGAAGTACAACTTATTTTCAGTACATAAGGTAGTTTGCGCAAGATTCTCCTTTTTATCACATCTTAAGAATACTTACAAACTTAAAGACTTAACTAATAAGTGAGCAAATAAAAATAGTAAAAAAACTTACAATCATATCATCAAAATTTTAAGTAAAGCCCAAAAAATAAACTTATGAAGGCTTTTATTATATGTCAGGAACTATGACAGATAAATTTGTTTCACTTGTCAGTTTCAGCATCATTATCCACATTTTCAGAGATGTAAAAAGCCCTCTAACACTGAAGGGTTCTGATTTTTCCAAGGTCATTCCTTTCTTAAGTGGCATACTTGAAATTTGTACCCTTGCCTTTCAGATATATGACTGCCAAGACCATATTAATGACAATCAGGTCACACTGACTAGTTATGAAAATATGTACAATCAATCAGACATTAATTTCACAAATTTGTACCACTTTTTCTAAGTGAATGACTTCCATTGTAGGTAAAAACTTCCCATATAATACTTGTGAATAATGAGGTAGTTATCCCTCCAGGAAGTTCCCCTAAGGAATTGAGAGTGCCATTTTGAATAGATTTCCACAGTTATCACTTACAGTTTAAATCAATTAAATATTGAGTTCCCTTAAACACTTGAAGGCTTCATAACCACTCCTAAGTTCCGAATCACCCATAGTTTCAGGAGGAATTAAAATTAATAATGGTATAAAAGTATCATCCCAAGAGTGGATATAGATTCTTGAAAAGAAAGTGATGTTTACAATTTCAGGAATCCCCTATGTGGGACTTACATTTATCCAGAGATGCTAATTGACAATGTCCCTTACAGAGTGTCCCCACCATCTGCTCTAGTTCCTACTTCATTCTATTCAGCTGAGTCTAATTCTTGTTCTTGGAGAAACTGCTCGAGGCAATTTGGCCATTTTTTCTGGTTCTCCGAGACCACCATCTGCTCCATGGAGCAACAGAGATACAGCTATAAGCATGGGCATGGGAAAGATAACCCGAACTATTGACAAATGTTGTATGAGAGAGCTGTGGGAGTTGGAGCCTTCCTCTACTATTTCCAATTGGTATGGATAAGAAGAATGGTGATCAAATCATCTTCAGAAGCCTCTCAGGAGAACAGAAAACCAACCAGTTTGGAGTTAAAACAGAGCATTTTCTTTCACAAGAAAACTCACAGGGCAATTCTGAAAGGCAAAATTTCATAACTCACTTTGGCAGCACAGATACTAAAACTGAAACAATACTGATAAAATTAACATGGCTCCTGTGCAAGGATGACACACACATTCAGAAAGCATTCCATATTTTCACTATGACAGGATCAAATCTGCACATATCAATATTAACCTTGAAAGTAAATGGGCTAAATGCCCAAATTAAAGGGCACAGAGTGGCAAGCTGGACAAAAAAGCAAGACCCAGTGGTATGCTGTTTTTATGAAACCATCTCATATATAATGACACCCATAAGCTCACAGTAAAGAGATGGAGAAAAGTCTGCCAAGCAATTTGAAAATGCAACAAAGTAGGAGATGCTATTCCAATTTCAGGCAAAACAGATTTTAAACCAACAAAGATATAAAAGACACAGATGGGCATTACTTAATAGTAAAGGGTTCAATTCAGCAAGATAATCTAACTATTGTAATCATATAGGCCTTCAATCCAGGAACCCTAAGTTCAAAAATCAAGTTTCTAGAGACCTGTAAAGAGATTTAGATTTCCAAACTCAGCACCCACTGACAGTATTAGACAGATCCTCAAGGCAGAAAACTAACAAAGATATTTGGGACCTGAACTCTATACTTGACCAAATGGGCCTAAGAGACACCTACATAACTCTCCACCCAGAAACAACAGAAGATACATTATTCTCATCTGCATATGACACATACTGTAACATCAAACAATCAGCCATAAAGAATGTTCAGCAAAATAATAATGAAAAAAACTAAAGTTGTGCCAACCACACTCTTGAACTACAGCACAATCCATACAATTACATGGAAATTAAACAACTCACTCCTGAATGGCCTTTAGGTAAAAAATGAAATTAAGGCAAAAATCAAGAAATTATTTGAAACTAATGAGAGCAAAGATACAATACACCAGAATCTCTGGAATAACACTAAGGCGTGTCAAGGGGGAAATTTACAACACTAAATGTTCACATCAAAAAGTCAGAAAGATATCAAATTAAAAACCTGGCATCGTACCTGCAGGAACTAGAGAAACAAAACCAAAGCAACCCCAAAGTGAGTGGAAGACAATACATGACAAAAATTAGAGTGGAACTTCAGGTAATTGAGACACACAAAAAAACCATACAAAGGATGAAGAAATCCAGGAGGTGGTTCTTTTAAGAAAATAATAAGATAGAGAGAAAGACAGCTAGACTAATGAAAAAAAAAGAGAAAAAAATACAAATAAACAATAAAAATTGACAAAGGGAACATTACCACTGACTGCACAGAAACAGAAGAAACATTCAGAGACTACTATACATACCTCTATGCATGCAAGTTAGAAGACCTAGAAGAAATGGATAAATTCCTGATACATACAATCTCTGAAGATTGAGCCAGGAGGAAATTATAATCCTGATAGAATTAGACTGTGAATCTGTCTGATATTGGGCTTTTTTGGGACAGTAGACTTTTCATTACTTTTTTAATTTTGGAACTCATTATTGGTCTGTTCAGGGACTCCATGCTCCAATAACCTCCCACCATGTCCCTCCCTTGTCATGTGACGATTACAATTAGAGATGAGATTTGGGTGAGGAAATAGAGCAAAATGGTACTATTGTGTCCCTGTCCCTCCCAACTATCAAGACCTTCTCACATTTCAAAACAAATTATGCCTTCCCAACTGTTCCCCAAAGTCTTAATTCATTCCAGCATTAACTCAAAAGTCCCAGTTCAACGTCTCATTGGCTGGGTGTGGTGGCTCATGCTTGTAATCCCAGCACTTTGAGAGGCTGAGGTGGGCAGTTTGCCTGAGGTCAGGAGTTCAAGATAAGCCTGGTCAACATGGCAAAACCCCATCTCTACTAAAAATACAAAAAATTAGCCAGGTTTGGTGGCTCACACCTGAAGACAGACATGACATGAGACAGACATGAGAATAACTTTTGTCCAGGAGACAGAAGTTGCAGTGAGCTGAGATTACACCACTGTACTCCAGCCTGGGCAGCAGAGTGAGATGCCATCTCAAAAGAAAAAAAAGTTTCATTGAGACAAGTCCCTTTCACCCATGAGCCTGTAAAATCAAAAGCAAGTTAACTACTTCCAAGACACAATGTGGGTACAGACACTGGGTAAATGTTCCTGTTCCAAATGGGACAAATTGGCCAAAATAAAGGGGCCACAGATTCCATGCAAATCCAAAACCTGGTAGAGTACTCATTAAATCTTACTCCAAAATGATCTCCTTTGACTCCATGTCTCACATCCAGGGCATGCCGATGCAAAGAGTAGGCTCCCATGGCCTTGGGCAGTTCCTCCCTGTGGCTTTACAGGGCACAGTCCATGTGGCTTCTTTCATGGGCTGGTGTTGAGTGCCTGCAGCTGTTCCTGGCACATGGTGCAAGCAATCCTTCAGATTCTGGGATCTGGAGGATGGTCATCCTTTTCTTACAGTCCCACTAGGCAGTGCCCCAGTGGGAACTCTACATGGAAGCTCCAACCCCACATTTTCCCTCTGTATTTCCTTAGTAGAAGCTCTATGAGGGCCCCACCCCTGAAGAAGTCTTCTGCCTGGACATCCAGGTATTTCCATACATCCTCTAAAATCTAGGTGGAGGTTCCCAAACCTCAATTCTTGACTTCTGAACACCTGCAGGCCCAACATCAAGTGGAAGCTGCCAAAGCTTGGGGCATGCACTCTTTGAAGCAACAGTCTGAGTTGTATGATGGCCTCTTTTAGCCACAACTGGAGCTATAGCAGCTGGGACACAGGGCACCAATTTCCAAGGCTACACAGAACAGTGGGGCCCTGAGCCTAGCCCACAAAACCATTTTTCCCTTTTAAGCCCAGGGGCCTGTGATAGGAGGGCCTGCTATGAAGAGCTCTAAAATGCCCTTGAGGCACTTTTCCCATTGTCTTGGAGATTAACATTGAGCTCCTTGTTACTTATGCAAATGTCTGCAGCCAGGTTAAAATCCTTCCCCCAAAATGGGGTTTTCTATCCTACCTCATGGTAAGGTTGAAAATCTTCCAAACTTTAGTGCTCTGCCTCTCTTTTAAATAAAAGTTCCAGTTTCAGATAATCTCTATGAACTCATATGACTGATGCTTTCAGAATCAGCAAGGTAACCTCTTGAATGGTTTGCTGCTTAGAAATTTCTTCTGCCAGATACCCTAAATTGTCTCTATCAAGTTTAAAGTACCACAGATCTCTAAGGCAGGGCAAAATGCCGACAGTCTCTTTGCTAAAGCATAGCAACAGTGACCTTTGCTCCACTTCCCAATAAATTCCTCATCTCCATTTGAGACTGCCTCAGCCTGAACTTTGTTGTCCATATCACTATCAGCATTTTGGTTAAAACCATTCTAGATGTCTCTAGGAAGTTCCAAACTTTCCCACATCTTTCTTTCTTCTTCTGAGCCCTCCAAACTATTCCAACCTCTGCCCATTACCCAGTTCCAAAGTTGCTTTCACATGTTTAGGTTAGCAGTACCTCATTTCTGGTACCAATTTTCTGTATTAGTCAATTTCCACACTGCTATAAAGAACACTTGAGACTGGGTAATTTATAAAAGTAATAAGTTTGATTGACTTACAGTTCCACATGCCTGGGGAGACCTCAGGAAACCTACAGTCATGGCAGAAGGTGAAGGGACAGCAAGGAAACTCTTACATAATAGCAGAAGAAAGAGAGAGAGCAAGAGCACAAAGGGGGAAGCATCACTTTTAAGCCATCAAATCTTATTATAACACCCTCATTATCATGAAAGCAGAATCGGGGGAACCACCCCTGTGATCCAGTCACCTCCCACCAGGTCCCTTCCTTGACATGTGGGAATTACAATTCAAGATGAGATTTGGATGGAGACACAGAGTCAAACTATATCAGATTCTGCATTGACCTATCTCAATATGGAAATTTTATTTTTGGAGACTCACAGGGCCTCTCTGGAGGAAACGTCAGTTTCAAACAAAGCCCAAGAGTAAACTAATAGTTATTTATCACATCATAGGCATTATATTAGAAGCTATGTCAGAGTGAAAATGATTCCAAAACCCTGAGGAGAACCTCCAAAGAGAGGCTGCCTCTCATTTATAGTGGCTTCAATAGACAAAACGATTGGTCTTAGATATTTATAGCTCAAAAGGGTAATTAGAATTGTGAGACTCAAAAGATAGAAAGCATGTTACAGTCTAGTGGAAAATTACTAATGAATCCTTTGATTTCAGCCATCTCAAAGCAACTTGATTTGCAGGTCAGTCAAGGGAAGAAGCTAAATAGAAATCCCAAGTGAGGCACATATTCTCTCCAATACCTAAGATTTAAGGGGTTAAATATCCATAACCCCTCATCGTGTAAAACTGAAACTCTTTTCCCAAAACCAAGGATGTGTTGGGACTCCTCTTTGTTGGTGGTTGGATACAAAGAGAGTAGATCTCAACTGCTGAAGAAATTGGTAGTTGTGAATATAGAGCATTGCTTCAAGCCTCTGAATTTTATCAAGATTTTATCTGTCACTTCTGATGGTAGAATTATAATAATGATAATTACCCCAGGTAAGTGAGCACACTTGCTCCTCTCCCTTCTGCATTCCCTCAGGCTTTGGGTCAGGTCGTTGCTCTGTGACCTCAGTTCTTTTAGGGGTTTGTATAAAGTAAGAAATGTAAAGTTATAATTCTAAAAATTATAAGCCTGAGAACACTGTTTTTTCCAGCTTTGTATCCCAGAGTAGAAAACAGAAGTCTTCAAGAGTAGCTTTCAAGGAAGAACCTAGGGAGGAAAACAAAAAACCTCATTCAACATGTCACAATCTACCTTCCTTATAGGTAGCTCAAAATTCTTTGTTTCTTATTTTGAAGATAAACCAGTGACCCATTCTATTCAATAAATTTGATTCTTCTCTTTATTTTCCCACCCATAGTTTTTTAGGAGTTCAGTCAGGGTGGTGGGAGAAATTATAAGAGAAAAATTATAGAGAAAGGGATTCAAACCTTCTTGGAAGGCCAGGAGGTTTTTGCAAAGGCTTGGGAAGGAATGAGATGAAGGCAGCAGTTCTTACCCAGAGGCATCCTGTACAAAAGAACGTAAGAAAATGTGTCTAAAGATATTGTTAACTCATGTGGTCCAAAGACCGACCTTTGAACATTCAAAGACTGGTGACTTATCTCCACTCAGTGGGTCAACAGTGTTATTACCCACAAATGTTGTTTGCTTTAGGCCTTGGAACCTGGCCTTTGTTTCCTTTTTTTTTTTTTTTTTTGAGATGGATTTTCACTCTCGTTACCCAGGCCGGAGTGCAATGGTGAGATCTCAGCTCACCGCAACCTCCGCCTCCTGGGTTCAAGCAATTCTCCTGCCTCCGGTGCAGGTGGGACTACAGGTGTGCGTCACAATGCCCAGCTAATTGACCTCATGATCCACCTGTCTTGGCCTCCCAAAGTGCTGGGATTACAGAGCCACCATGCCTGGCTGGAACCTGGCCTTTAATTATTCATAGGACTGCTCTCCATGAGGGCGACCATGTTAATTATCCACAAGTGTGCTGACTCAAAGTCTTTGTCATTAAATCTATACTGAATAAATGCCTGTAGCACCATCTGGTGAGGGTCATGGTTGCTGACTCTTTACAATATCCTCCTTGGGATCTGTGAGTGGCCCAGACCCCTAGCCTACTCTTTCACTGGATATCTGTGTCTGAGTGCATTTGTTCATCTATTGCTAGGTCAGGGTCTGTGGGCTGAACCCAATAATTTTTTAGCACCACTCTTATGCCATGAACCTGGGAATTCTCATAGTTCTTCTAATTTTACCTCCTGTCTCTCCATCATGAGGAGGTATGTATTATTACTAGTTTATATTTGTAGATTATACAACAAGCTCACTTCTAAATTAATGTCAAATGTTACATATTATTTCTTTAGTTCTTTACTTAAGTCAAAACCTGTTGTTTTATAATTAGTATAAAGTTAAAATATTTGCTAATTGTGATCGCCTTGTTTTCATCTCCTAGTAGCTGTTCCATGTGACTTCTGTTCCTGATACTAGCCAGTTAAATTGAGTAGCATCTAATTATTATTTTTCTTCTAGTTTATCTTTTTATTATATAAGTTAATAATCTCATTTGAAATTCTTTATTCTTTTCTTTGAGATACACAAATCACTTGCAGCTATTTATTTTCCACTGTTTGAATTGTAAAATACACGTGACATAAAGTTTACCATCTTAACCATTAAGTGTGAAGTTCAGTAATAGTAAATACATTCATAATATTGTGCAACCATCAGCATCATCCATCTCCATAACCTCTCATCATGTAAAACTGAAACTCTGTTCCCAAAACCAAATCTCCCTATTCTCCACTCCCCATCACCTGGCAAACACCATTCTGCTTCCTGTCTCTATGAATTTATCTACTTTAGGGACTTCATATGAGTGGAATTATACAGTGTTTGTCTTTCTGACAGGCTTATTTCACTGCAGATTATGTTCTCAAGTTTTATCCATGTTGTAGCTTCTGTCAAAATTTTCTTGCTTTTTAAGGCTAAATCATATTTCACTATATAAATGGACCATATTTTGCATATCCATCCATCCATCCATCCATCCATCCATCCATCCATCCATCCATCCATCCATCTGTGAGCACTTGGGCTGCTACCAAGTTTTAGCTGTTGTGAAAAATGTTGATTTGCAGCATTTTAAATAGCAGAAGTTATAGAAGAGATGAGAGAATTTTGATTCACGGGCCTTCTTTTCCATGGACATTTTAGGCTCAGAAGATCAGGTTACCAACAGGCAAACATTGAGAAAACACTTTTAAGTGTGTCTTGAGATGCCTGTTGGTTTATCAGCATTTTACTGAACGGGCAATTTAAAATGACTTCTACCTGCTGATGCTAACAGATGCTCAAAAAGTAGAATAGAGCAAGTTCACCTGTTCTTTCATGGCTGAGATTCAGTCTGTGTATTTTTAAGCACAAGCACAAGCAGATGTACCGGTGCTACAAGATAAAGCAGAATTCTTCATGGTCAGGTAGTTTGGACCGAATTTAAAGGTACCCATAGTAAGTCAAATACCCAAGGGACCCTTTACTATAAATTGTACTCTACAAGGTGGTTGTGGAGGACAGGATTATAGTGGGGCTCTGCTGCTTGTGTTATATTCCATCCTGTGCAACTTCAGAAACTGTGGCCTTCCAGGGGTGGGGCATCTCAGGTCAGTGAATTCTATTTACTGGGGCAGTCATATCGAGGATCACTTGGAACTCCTTGGGAAGGACAGCAGGGAGAAAATTTTCAAGGATGCAGACCTGAAGTTACCTATGCTTCTCGTCTGTGTAGTGAAAACAGTGAAGTACATAGGAGGTTGTCTGTAAGTAGTCCAGCTTTGAAAATTTGACTTTAATGGATTGGAAAGGGAAAATCAGAAATTAGCAGTGGTACATTCAACATATTTATTAGTAATGAAAGCCAAGAATCCCAGTGATGCGAAATGGCCCTTAGTGTTATTTAGTTTTGCATTGGGACAGGAAATGTTCCTAATTGCTAGTGATTATTCATTTCATTATTTATATCAGGTTTACATGTTTAATGGTACATCACTTTTTGACAACATTTCTACTAAATCTAAATTTCTTTTCTTGTTTTCTGTAAATATTGTGTACAAAATCAATATCACACTTCACAAAAATGAACATATCATTTTATTATTTAAATAACTTCAAACTGATATTCTGTATTGGCATTTTCTTACCATTGTTGAATACTCTAGGTTGCTGTTTAATCAGTTTTCTTTCAGTTCTAATAAATACACATGCTCCTTTTTGTATGCAAGTGACATATTTAATGTTATTTTAATCAAGAATAACTAAGTGAAGTTGCAGGATTTTCATCTGACCTGTTCAAGTTCTGAATTTGAGGAGATTTTTCTCTTATTTTCATTATTTTGATTATATATATATATATATATATATATATATATATATATATACTCATTAAAATAATCATTTGTAGTGCCCTGTAGGCTCAACTTAGCTTGGTCATTCTTAAGTAAAATCTAGTTTCTTTCATTTTTTTTCACTTAAAAAATATAAACAGATTACCATTCTAAATCGTTTTCTTTTTTTAATTTTTTTCAACTACAGATTACCATTCTAAATGGTTTTAAAAAATATTCTTTCAATTTTTTTGGCTCATCACTTTCATGTATTCTCTTATGATCTAACATAAACTCACTTTCAATCATCTAAAAGACTGTAATTTTTTTCCAGTATTAGAAATTAAATACATTTTCACCACAACATGTTAATGTAAAAATAACAACTAAAGCTTACTTTCCAAAAAGTTTTATCTTGAAATTAAAATGCAAAATATAATTTATAAATAATAATTTTCAAAAATTAATTCAAATAATTGTATTAAACTGAACACTTTAATGTTCTCAAACTTTTAATTAAATTCTATTAAACATTAATAAAATAATGCTCTTTTATATATTATATGCAAGTGAAGTATTCATATTATGTTAAGTTTAGACCTAGTAATGAGAATTGTTTAACATAGTAAATTTGCCATATCTGCCTTCTACGTAGGACTGTTAGGGTTGTAAGTACTAATGGAAAATTTTTTACTCTGTGGGAATGTATTGCGTTCATGCTGACAGGAAGAAATTGACTAGTTAATTATATTGGTTTTTCTTCTATTTAAGCACCTCTGCCATTTATATCCTCTTCACTCTCAGCTGTGTTTGTGTCAGATAGGGAAGCTACAGAATTCACACACTTTCCTGGCAATTGAATGCAATCACCTTTTGTTTTGAAGGACATGGGCAAGAAATGTTTAAAAGCTTTTTCTCTGGGCCTGAACAATTCTTAGGCATAAGAGTTGATGCTGATGTATAGATTCTGCTGTCAGCACCAAGTGTTGAATTCTGAGGGTCAGAACCCATATGTTTTTTAATAAGTGATATGTGTGATATGTATGATACGTGAGATTCTTTAAAACTTATGACCCTGACCAAGGATTCCTTTTGCCTATGTCTATGGGCAACAATGGAGAAAATATCTATTTTTTCTAATACATACATTGATCTGTTCATTTTGTCATTCTACTTAATAGATCAATATTAATTGTACCATGGAGAACATCGTCATACTTATCAATACTTTATTTTCAGAGAAATAGTAGAGAGTCATTTCAAAGAGTGTAAAGTTAAGCAGAATTTCATGATAAAATCTGATTTTCCCTCCTCATTTCCATTTCAAAGATAAAATCCTGCAAATTTAATGTAAAATATTTTAAATATATTATGCTAAGTTCAGTTAAGTTACTGTATTCAATTTAGCTGAATAAATGTTTAATTTTAAAAATCAGTTAAAAATATTATTCCAGAATATGATTGTTTTTCTTGATAGTGATTCTGCAAGGGGAAATAAACTTTGACCAGCAAGACAGTGAAGAAATTTCATAAAAGTGAAATACTAATTGAAGCTCCTATCCACGTTGGTTGATCTGACAAGTTGTGGCTGTAGAAACCAGTCCATACAGAGACACAAAGGTCAAAAGAAGTTTTACTGACTATAGAAATATGAGATGGTCATTATAAATTCTTTAATAAAAAATATGGGAAAGGATAATAAAGCTAATACTGCTCAAAATATCAATACTGTATTTAAGAAAATTGTGAAAATAGGAACCAGAGTCAAGAGTTATTTTTATAGGTCAGTACAGTTGTTAAAATATAATAATATCAGTGGATGAGCCCACCAACCAATGATGCTAATAAACCGCAAAGCTGCATTTATTGCTTACCTAGGTGAACAATAGCTATGAGAGCTCAGCAAAGTCTTCTCAAGCAAAGGAGATAACTGATCTTACACAGGACTTTGGGGATGCGTGGTGTGCAGGGATTGGTGAATTTCCAAAGCTAGGAGTGGGCTAATACAAGCTTTAGAAATGTGGTAACTCAGAGGAAAATGTTGTTGATTGACTGCTTTCAGATTCCGGTTTATTGAAGCATGTCTGCTACTGATTTATTAAAGACATTTAAGATGTGTTCTTCTGGTTATTTGTGGTTCTAGAAAAATATTTATTGTTCTATGGTGAAGGAAATGAAAATATTTCATCCCATAATGTAGTTCTGTGACGTATTTTGAGAAGGCTATTCAGAGAACCAGCACATAGAAGTAATCTTGCAGAGCTGTCTTTGGTGAGGGATGTTTGCGTCTGAAGAGAATCTGGCATTGATGCAGTCAGGCTTTCTATGAGACCCTCCGTTTTCCACATTTAGGAAAGATTAATTGAGAGACTGACTCCTTGCAGGTCTGAAAGAAATATTTACCATCTATTCTCTCTGATGGCAGCCACTTGTGAAGTTTCATCTGTGAAACAAGACCCCTTTGCTAGCCATGCCTCCTTGTTTCTCTCTATTAAAACCTGCTTTGTTATGATAAGCTGAATTATTACAATAACCTGGTTTTGACCAAGACCCAAGCCCCTATTCTTTCTATAACCTCAAGGTGGTATAGAAGCTTCTGTACTCCACTGGGGTTTGGGGTAATTACTCTGAGGTTCTTTCTGTGCACAATAATAAATTTGTATGTTATTTCTCCTTTTAATCCACCTTTGTGAGTTGATTTTTCAGTGAAACTTCAGAGGATGGAGGGAAAACTTTCCCTTGGTCCCTAGAGTAGCCATATTAACAAATATTTCCGAGAACCAGTCTTAAATCTATGTAATTATTGTTATTTTCTTATAATTTTTAATTTTTAAAATTATACTTCAAGTTCTGGGGTACATTGCAGAAAGTGCAGGTTTGTTACATAGGTATACACATGTCATGGTGTTTGCTGCACCCATCAACCCATCATCTACATTAGGTATTTCTCCTAATGCTCTCCCTCCCCTAGCCCCACGCCCCAGAACAAGCCACGGTGTGTGATGTTCTCTTTGTGTCTATGTATTCTTATTGTTCAGCTCCCACTTATGAGTGAGAACATGCAGTGTTTGGTTTTCTGTTCATGTGTTAGTTTGCTGAGAATGATGGCTTCCAGATTCATCCATGTCCCTACAAAGGACATGAACTCATCTTTTTTATGGCTGCATAGTATTCCGTGGTATATATATATGCCACATTTTATTTATCCAGTCTGTCATTGATGGGCATTTGGGTTGGTTCCAAGTCCTTGCTATTTTGAACAGTGCTTCAATAAGCATACGTGTACATGTGTCTTTATAGTAGAATGATTTATAATCCTTTGGGTATATACCCAGGAATGGGATTGCTGGGTCAAATGGTATTTCTGGTTCTAGATCCTTGAGAAATTGCCACACTGTCTTCCACAACAGTTGAACTAATTTACATTTCCACCAACAGTGTAGAAGCATTTCTGTTTCTCAACATCCTCTCCAGCATCTGTTGTTACCTGACATTTTAATGATGGCCATTCTAACTCACTCGTGATGGTAACTCATTGGTTTTGATTTGCATTTCTCTAGTGACCAGTGGTGAATTGTTTTTTTTTTTTCATAATTTTGTTGGCTGCATAAAAGTCTTCTTTTGAGAAGGGTCTGTTTATACCCTTCACCCAATTTTTGATTGAATTTTTTTCTTATAAATTTGTTTAAGTTCTTTATAGATTCTAGATATTAGTTCTATGTCAGATGGATAGATTGCAAAAATTTTCTCCCATTCTGTAGATTGGCTTTTCACTCTGTGATAGTTACTTTTGCTGCAAAGAAGCTCTTTAGTTTAATTAGATACAATTTTTCAATTTCAGCTTTTGTTGTCGTTGTTTTTGGTGTTTCAGTCATGAAGTCTTTGCCCATGTGTATGTCCTGAATGGTACTGCCTAGGTTTTCCTCTAGGGTTTTTATAGTTTTAGATATAAGCTTATCCACTAGGATCAAGTCAGCTCTATCCCTGGGATGCAAGGCTGGTTCAACACATCAAAATCTATACATGTAATCCATCACATAAACAGAACCAATGACAAAAAGCACATGATTATCTCAAGAGATGCAGAAAATGCCTTTGGCAAAATTCAAAACTCCTTCTGCTAAAACCACTCAATAAACTAAGTATTGATGGAATGTATCTCAAAGCAATGAGTTATTTATGACAAACCCTCAGCCAATATCATACTGAATGGGCAAAAGCTGGAAGCATTCCCTTTGAACAACAGCATAAGACAAGGATTCCTTCTCTCACCACTCCTGTTCAACATAGTATTGGGAGTTCTATGTTGGGCAATCAGGCAAGAGAAAGAAATAAAGTATATTTGAATAGGAAGAGAGGAAGTCAAATTGCCTCTGTTTGCAGATGACATGATTGTATATTTAGAAAACCCCATTGTCTCAGCCCAAAATCTCCTTATGCTGATGAGCAACATTAGCAAAATCTCAGGATACAAAATCAATGTGCAAAAATAATAAGCATTTCTTTTTTTTTTTTTTTTGAGATGGAACTTCACTCTTGTTACCCAGGCTGGAGTGCAATGGCGTGATCTCGGCTCACTGCAACCTCCACCTCTTGGGTTCAGGCAATTCTCCTGCCTCAGCCTCCTGAGTCGCTGGGATTACAGGCACGCACCACCATGCCCAGCCAATTTTTGTAAAAAATCATAAGCATTTCTGTACACCAGTAGTAGATGAAAGAGAGCCAAATCACGAGTAAACTCACATTCACAAATGATACAAAGAGAATAAAATACATAAGAATGCAACCTACAAAGGATGTAAAGGACCTCTTCAAGGATAACTATAAACTACTGCTCAAGGAAATAAGAAAGGACACAAACAAATGGAAAAAACATTCCATGCTAGTGAATAGGAAGATTCAATCTGAAAATGGCATTACTGCACAAAGTAATTTATAGATTCAATGCTATCCCCATCAAGCTCTCATTGATTTTCTTCATAGAATTAGAGAAAACTACTTTAAATTTTATATGGAACCAAAAAAGAGCCCATATAGCCAAGACAATTCTAAGCAAAAAGAACATACCTGGAGGGATCATGCTACCTGACTTCAAACTATATTACAAGGCTACAGTAACTAAAAGAGCATGGTACTAGTAACAAAACACATATATAGATGAGCGGAACAGAACAGAGTCCTCAGATATAACTCCACACATGAACAGCCATCTGCTTTTTGACAAACCTGATAAAAACAAGCACTGGGGAAAGGATTCCCTATTTAATAAATGGTATTGGAAAAACCAGCCATATGCAGCAAACTGAAACTGGACCTTTTTCTTATATCTTATACAAAAATTAACTCAAAATGGCATTATTTTTATTATTATTTATTTATTATTATTTTTTTCTGAGACAGAGTCATGCTCTGCCATGAAGCTGGAGTGCAGTGGTGCATCTTGGCTCAGGGCAACCTCTGCCTCTTGGGTTCAAGCCAGTCTTCTGCCTCAGCCTCCCAAGTTGCTGGGACTATAGGTGCATACCACCACACTCAGCAAATCTTTGTATTTTCACTAGAGACAAGGTTTCACCATGTGGGCCAGGATAGTCTCAATCTATTGACTTTGTGATCCACCTGCCTTGGCCTCCTAAAGTGCTAGGATTACAGGCATGAGCCACTGTGCCCAGCTGTCATTATCATGTTTAAAGAAATAACAACTGGCTGGGCACAATGGCTCACACTTATAATTTCAGACCTTTGCGTGACTGAGACAGGAGGATTGCTTGAGTCTAAGAGTTCAAGACTGGCCTGGGAAACATAGCAAGGACACATCTCTACAAAATATGAAAAATTAGGTAGGCAGGGTAGTACACACTTGCTGTCCTAGCTACTTACAAGGCTGAGGTAGGAAGATCACTTGACCCCAGGAGTTCAAGGTTATAGTGAGTGATGATCATGCCACAGCATTCCAACCTGGGAAACAGTGAGAACTTATCCTTTTTTTTTTAAAAAAAAAAAAGAAGAAAAAAACACAACGCATCAGTGACTTACAGAACATTTATGGGTTAACTAACATATTCAGGTTAGGGATTTTTGCATAAAGTTGCATTCAAAATATTTTATAACAAATAACAAAGTTTGAATTTTTTGATTAAGGTTGAGTAAGCAAAGTTAAAAAAAAAATCTACAGATCTTAGGACCTGAGGAGAAGAGGCTACAGAGAAGGAATTTAGAAATGCATTCCTTGTTTATGGGAAATGAGAGAGCTTATTATTTTTTTAACCCACAAAAACATTTTTTTTATCACAAAGATGTGAGTTTCTGGAGATATAATTGATTTTCCTTTTGGAAAGAAAAATGTTAATGCTGTTCTATAAGAAAAAATAAGCAGCTTTGAGAAATGGAAATGAAAGATATCATTAATGGAAAAACAAGAAGACAGTGATCTTTCTTGCTCCTACAGTTTCTTAAGGGCCTTTTAAAAATAATCTTGTGAAAAGATTGATTTCATTTGAGTTTGAGCATATATCCAGTGATGTACCATAATTTATACACTGAGAAGAAGAAAACTGGATGCCTTTTAAGGACTGTCCTTAGTTTATTCTGATTGCAGAAGTGATTTTTGTCTGTTTAATTCTATCTTCATCTTATTGGTGCCTTGTTTTGTTTTATGTGGCATTCTAAAGTGATTCATATTTTTATTAATATTTAACCATTTATTAATTTATTTAAGCAACCTGGTGTTGATGAAAACTCACAGCCCCAACTGGCTCTGAGAACATGTGCCCAAGGCAATTGGACTACAGCTTGGTTTTACACATTTTAGGGAGACATAAGGCATCAATCAATACACGTAAGATGTTCATAGGTTTTGTCTGGAAAGCCTGGGCAACTGGAAGTGGGGATTTCCAGGTCACAGGTGGATTCAAAGATTTTCTGATTGACAATTGTTTGAAAGAGTTATTATCAAAGACCTGTAATCAATAGAGAGGAATATCTAAGTTAAGATAAGGGGTTGGGGAAAGCAAGGTTTTATCATGCAGATGAAGCCTCCAGGTTGCAGGCTTCAGAGAGAATAGATTGCAAATATTTCTTATCAGACTTAAAGACTGTCTTCTGTGCCTTAAGGTCCCTGTTTAAATGTTAATGCTGGTCAGCTCTGTCTAAATTCCAAAGGGAGGAGGGCATAATGATGCATGTTCAATCTCCATTTCCCATGATGGCCTGAACTAATTTTTCAGGTTAACTTTGGAATGCTCATGGCTAAGGGAAGTGTTCTTTAGTTGGCGGAGGGGTTTATAATTCTACTTTGGTTTACATTGGTAACGTAGGTCACTATATTTTGCAAGAATTTATTATTTGTCTTGGTTTGAGAAATCTGAGCAGACAATTTAGAGAATTTTTCTAGGATGCGAATAAGATAAAATGCTTTGGCATTTTCCCCTAAGCTTCCAAAAGGTTTTCATATGTAAGATAGTCCACAATTTGTTAGTTTACATTTCTATAAATATAATGAGCTCTCTATTCATAAAATTATTTGGTATATTAGAAATTGATCTCTAACAATTAAAAAAATATTTCAACAATATTCCCCCACTGCAGTTCACATGGGTTAGAATCAACTGCCTGTATCTCTCTCAGACTGGAATCACACATTACGATGCTCTGTTCATTTGGAGTCTCAAGGTTGGCCTCAGTTTCATAATCCATCAGCATTGCACTAGTGGGGGCTTTCTGTGGTAGCTCTGCTCTCCTGGTGGCTATGCACCCAAGGCTTCTGGTGACTCTATCCTTAGAAATCTAGGTGAAGGTAGCTACATCTCTGTGGCTAATGTATCTGTGTGCCATCAGAAAAGTGGCCACTGAGGTTGCTACTGTATGTGGGCCAGCTGGAGCAAAACCTGGGGTAGATGAGTACAGCAGTACCAAAATGTGGGGATTAGAACCTTAAGACCTTATGGGGTAGTGTGTACTGAAGTCCCTCAAGTGCCTTTGGCCCCTCTTTTGAAATCATTCTGTCCCTTAAATCCTGACTTTATCGGCTTATAATGGGAGGGGGCAGTCCTGATAATCTCCAAAATGTCCTTAGAGTTATTCTTCCATTATCTCAATGATAAATACCTGTTCATTCTTCCATTATCTCAATGATAAACACTTCTTCAGCATAGATGCTTCCATCCCTCACTTGAGAACCCCACCTGGGGTTTAAGGAGTGCCCCACTCCCATGCACCATGGATTGTTCAAAATATGCAAATCAATAAATGTGATACATCACATTAACACAATGAAAAATAAAAACCATATGATTATCTGAATAGATGCAGAAAAGGCATTTGATAAAATTCAACATTCATTGATGTTTAAAACTCTCAGTAAAGCAGACACATAAGGAACATAACTAAAAATAATAAAGACCATACATGGAAACCCCATCACTAATGTCATACTGAATGGGAAAAAGTTGAAAGCCTTTTCTGTCAGAACTAGAACAAGATAAGCATCCCCACCTTCACCACTTCAACTCAACATAGTACTGAAACTCTTAGGCAGACATATCCCGATAAAGAAAGCAAAAATTATTAAAATGGGAAAAGAAGAAGTCAAATGGTTCCTTTTTGCTGATAGTAAGTTCTTATATCTAGAAAACTCTAAAGACTCTACAAAAAAGCTCTTACATTTGATGAGTAAAGTCAGTAATGTTGCAGGACACAATATCAACATACAAAAATCAATAGTGTTTTTATACACCATTAATGATCTAGCCAAGAAAGAAATTCAGGAATGCAATCCCATTTATAAGACCTACGTAAAAAAATAAAATATTTAGTGATATATTTAACCAAAAAGATAAAAGACCTCTGCAAGGAATATGACAGAACACTGATGAAAAAAATTAAAGGGAACACAAACAAATGGAAAAGCATCCCACACTCCTGAATCAGAAGAATTAGTATAAATTGTAGTAGAATTAGTTAAAATGACCATACTGAGTAAGGCTACCTACAGATTGAATGCAATCCCTATCAAAATACCAAGATCATTTTCCACAGAATTAGAAAATTATATTTCTAAGATTCATATGGAACCAAAAAAAAAGAGCCCAAATAGCTGAGGCTATCATAAACAAAAAGAATAAAGCTGTAGGCATTATATTACCTGACCTCAAATTATGCTACAAAGCTAGGGTAAAGAACACAGCCCTGGTTCTGGTATAAAAATAGACACATAGATGAATGGAACAGAACAGAGAGTCCAGAAATAAGGCCACATATCTACAGCTAACTGATCTTTGACAAGGTAACAAAAACATACACAGGGAAAGGACAACCCTCTCAATGCATAGTCCTGGGAAAATTGGATTGGCGTAAGCAGAAGAATCAAACTGGACCTAAATCTCTCACCATGTACAAAAATCAACTCAAGATCTATAAAAGAATTAAATGTAAGGCCTGAAACTATAAAAATCCTAGAAGAAAATTTAGAAAAAAATTATTCTGGATATTGGTCTAAGAAAATAATTCTTGACTAAGACCTCAAAAGTATAAGCAAGGAAAACAAAAATAGGCAAATATGATTTATTTAAACTTAAAAGCTTCTTCACAGCACAAGAAATATTCAACTAAGTGAAGAGACAACCTGCAGAATGGGAGAAAATATGCACAAACTATGTATCTGACAGGATGTTTTCTTAATATTTTTATAGATTGTGTACTGTTGGAGTATATGAATGCTATTAATATTGTACTTTTTTTGTATTCTTCAACTTTACGACGAATTTATCAGCTTTAACAATTCTTTGATGGAGTCTTTAGTTTTTTCTAAATATAGAATCATGTCTGAGAATCAGAATAATTTGCTTTCTTCCTTTCTGGTTTCTTTCTCTTGCCTAATTGTTTTGGCTAGAGCTTCCAGTACTACAATGAATAAAAGTTGAGGAAGCAAACATCCTTGGCCTGCTCCAGATCTTACAGAAAGAGCTTTCAGTTTTTCTCCATTTAGTATGAAGCTACCTGTGGTTTTGTCATATATGCCTTTTATTGTTTTGAGATATATTTCTTCTAGATCCACTTTGTTAGGAGTTTTTATCACAAAGGGAAGCTAAATTTTATTGAATGCCTTTTAGCATCAGTTGAAACGACTATATGGTGTTTATTCTCAGCTCTGTTAATATAATGTAAAATGTTTATTTTTGCATATGTTGAACCATTCTTGCATTCGCTGAATGAATCCCATTTGATCATAATAAGACTTTTTAATATATTGTTGAATTGGATTTGCTACTATTTTGTTATGGATTTTTGCAATGGTATTTATCAGAAATATTGGCTTATAGTTTTTTCATTTGTTTGATTTTTGTGTGTTTATGTACTGTTTTGGTGTCAAGGTAATGCTGGCCTCGTAGAAGACATTTGGAAGTATTCCCTCTTCTTCAATTTTCTGAAATAGTTTGAGTAGAATTAGTATTAGTATAAGCATAAGAATAGAAAAGTTTGGTAAAATTCCTCAGTGATGCTGTAAGATCCTGGATTTTTCTTTGGAAGAACTATTACTGATCAACTTCATTACTCATTATTGTCTGCTCAGATTTTCTATTTCTTCATAATTGAATCTTGGCAGGTTGTATATGTCTAAGAATTTATACATTTTATCTAGGTTTTCCAATTCATTTGTGTATAGCTATTCTTAATTGTCTCGTTACTTTTTGTATTTCTGTGGTATCTGTTCTAATGCTTCACTTTTTTTAATCTCTAATTTTCTTTATTTGGATCTTATCTTTTGTTTTTTGTAGTCGAATTTAAGATTGTTAATTTTGTTTGTTTATTTAAAAAACCAACTTTTTGTCAGGTTTGTCAAAAAATCAGATGGTTGTAGATGTGTGACATTACTTCTCAGGCCTCTGTTCTGTTCGATTGGTCTATATCTCTGTTTTGGCACCAGCACCATGCTGCTTTGATTACTGTAGCCTTGTAATATAGTTTGAAGTTAGGTAGCAAGATGCCTCCAGCTTTTTTTTTGGCTTAGAATTGTCTTGGCTATGCAGGCTCTCTTCTGGTTCCATATAAAGTTTAAGGTGTTTTTTTTCCAGTTTGTTCTCACTCATAAGTGGGTGTTGAACAATGAGAACACATGGAAACAGGGAGGGGAACATCACACACCACGGACTGTTGGGAAGTAGGGGGTAGCCTACGGGAGGAATAGCAGGGTGTAGGGAAATTGGGAAGGGATAGCATTAGGAGAAATACTTAATGTAGATGATGGGGGGATGGATGCCGCAAACCAACATGGCATGTGTATACCTATGTAACAAACCTGCATGACCTGCACATGTACCCAGGAACTTAAAGTATAACACAAAAAGAAAAGTGTAACAGCAAAAAAGGAAGAAAACCAACTTTCCGTTTTGTTGATTTTTTTTTAAAAAGTTCAGTTTCATTTACTTTTGATTTGATCTCTTGTTTATTTCCTTCTGCTACTTTGGGGTTTATTCTGTTTATGCTTTGTTACTTACTAGAGGTGCAACATTAGGTATTTATTCAAACTCTTTCTACTTTTTTGATGTAGCCATTTACTCTTATAAACTTTCCTTCTGGAATTGCTTTTGCTGTATTCCATAAGTTTCACTATGTTGTATATCCATTTTAAATAGTCTCAAGAAATTTTAAACTTTATCTTAATTTCTTCATTGGCTCATTTTGTTATTCAGGAACAAGTTTATTTTCCATGAATTTGTACAGTTTTTAGTGTTCTTTCTGACATTGATTTCTAGATTAATTTCACTGTGATCAGAAAATATACTTGCTATAATTTCAGTTTTGAAAAATGTGTTGACTTTTTGTGATGTAATATGTGTTCTATCCTAGGAAATATTTTATATGCAGTTGAGAAAAGTGTGTATTCTGCAGCTGTTCAATAGAATGTTCTGTTGATGTCTGTTAAATTTATTTGGTCCAAAGTTCAGTTTAGCTCTAATGTTTTTTGTTGATTTTCTGTCTCATCTTCCCTTCGTTGAAAGAGGAGTGTTGAAGTGCCATACTATTATTGTACTGGATCAATTTCTCCCTTAAGTCTATTAATATTTGTATTATACAGTTGGGTGCTTCATTTTTCTGTGCCTGTGTTTTTGTATTTTTTATATCCTCTTTCTTTTGATCCCCTTATTATTGTAGAATGGACTTCTAAAAACCATTCTTGTCTTAAACTGCATTTTATCCAAGTATGGCTACTCCAGGTGGTTTGTGGTTACCATTTACATGAATATATTTTTCTGTCTCTTCATTTACCGTTTGTCCTTGTCTTTATAGGTAAAGTGAATTTCTTTTAGATAGAATATGGTTGGGTCTTGGTTTTTATCCATTCAGCCACATTATGTCTTTTAACTGGAACATTTAATCCATTTATACTCAAGGTTATTATCGGTAGGTAAGGGTTTACTGCTGCCATTTTGTTTCTTATTTTCTGTTTGTTGTATAGGACCTTTCTTCCTTTTTCCTCTCTTACTGTCTTCCTCTGTGGTTAAGTGATTTTCTTTAGTAGTATGTTTTGATCCTGTGCTATTTATTTTTAGAGTGTCTATTCTAGGTTTTTGTCTTGTGGTTACCATAAGACTTGCAAATAATCTTAAAACATATTATTTTAAACTGATTATGACTTAACTGCAAATAAAAGTAACAAAAACAAACTCTACAATTTAACACAAACCCTCCCTCCCATATTTTGACTTTTTGATGTTATAATTTACATCTTTTATGCTTATCTATTAATCACTTTTTGTAGTTGTAATCATTTATAATAGTTTTGTTTTTTGTATTCTTAAGATATAAGTGGTTTTCTCACCTTAATTATAGTATTAGAGTATTCTGAATTTGTCCTTTTTTTTTTAAATTTTGTTTTTAGATAGGGATAGGGTCTCATTCTGTCGCCCAGGCTAGAGTGCAATGGTGTGATCACGGATGACTGTAGCTTCAACCTCTTGGACTCAAGTGATCCTCTTACCTCAGCCTTCCAAGTAGCTGGGACTACAGGCTTACACCACTATGCCTGGCCAATTTTTGTAATTTTTGTTGCTTTCACCTTGTTGCTCTGGCTGGTCTTGAATTCCTAAGCTCAAGCAATCCTCAAACCTCAGCCTCCCAAAGTGTCTGGCCTATTCCCCCGCTCCCCAGTCAGTTTAATATGGTCAGATGTTTTCTTGTTACACAGTAACCTCCATTTCTTTCAGTTTAGAAACTTAGTTTAGCATTTCTGGTAAGATAGATCTGGTGTTGGTGAATTTATTCAGCTTTTGTTTGTCTGGGAAAGACTATCTTTCCTTCATGTTTGAAGGATAGCTTTTTTAGTACACTATTTTTAGCTAGTAGATTTTTTTTTCAGCACTTTAAATACAGCATCCCACTTTCTCCTGGCCTGTGGACTTTCTGCTGAGAAATCTGCAGAAAGCTGTACTGGGGCTCCATCGAATGTGACATATTTATTTTTTCTTGCTGTTTTGAGTATCTGTTTTTTTTGTCCTTGATTTTTGCTAATTCGATTATGATGTGCATTAGGAATTTCCTGTTCAGGTTAAATTTGATTGGTGTTCTCTGAGATGTATGTACCTGGATGGTGTAATTTTTCTCTAGTTTTGGAAATTCTTCAGTCATTATTTTTTAAAATACGTTTTGTAGGATTCTTCTCTTTCAGAAATTTCTATTATCTGTTGGTTGGTTTGTTTGATACTGTCACATCAAGGCCAATTCTCACAGGCCTTCTTCCCCCTCCCCTCTTTTGACTATGTAATTTCACATATCCCATCTTCAAGCTTGCTAATTTTTTTTTATCTGTCTGACCAAGTGTGCTGTTAGAGCACTGGAATAATTTTTTCTTTAGCTGTATGTTTTATGTGTGGGATTTCTATTTTTTGCTCATTTTGTTCCCAGATTATTCTCCAAATTTTATTCATTTTCTATCTGCATTTTCTTATTATTTTTGAACATATTTAAGATACTTATTCTGAATTATATGTCTAACATTTCATAGATCTTCAGTTCTTCTGGGTCAATTGCTGGAGCTTTGTTGGTTTCTTTTGATGGCATCCAATTTCCATGAGTTTTCATGATCCTTGCATGTTTACATTGGTGCCTGTGCATTAGAGGAGGCAACCACCTCTTTCACGTTATGCAGTGTTCTTTGGTGGTGCTAGACCTTTACTCCTTACCATTGGAACTTAAACATTGGCCTACTGTTTCTTCCCATTCTGAAGAATACGTGCAGTGAGTAGGAGAACTAAAAACTGCCTTGTCGTTGTTTTCTGGTCTGGAAAAACTCTTACCGTGAAAACCAAACCCTAAACCCTGCTCTGGAACTAAATGTCTGTTCTGGCATCTTTCCCAGTCTGGAGGAGACTTGTGGTGAGCACTGGAAGTTTAATGTGGCCCCAGAATTGTACTAATGCCCTTTCGTTGTTTACCAGTCTGGGGAAACCTTAAGCAGGAATTGAAACTTAATCCTGACCTTTTAATAGTTGCAGGCCAGAGAAGGGCTCCCTAGGATCATCTGGGCTTTGTTGAACATCTGGCCAGGGATTTGGGTCTTCCTGTGGATTGTGCCGCATGCAGCGGTATGGCACTAGCCAGTCTCTTCCACGTGATGTCCTGCTGATGAGTGCACAGAGTAGCCCCCAGGATCGGCAAGGTCTCCACTGCGATCAGTGTCTCTCTGTCTCCAGTTCACTCCGTGTGGGTTAACCCTCATGGCACTTCCAGTGTTTCTCATGTATGAAACTGGAGTTGGCTTCCTGTAAAAATTCCCAAACTGCAGTGGAGAGCAAATGTTCACCTCCATTTTCCTCATCTTGCCTTTGAAACTATGAGGCTTGGTAAATTCTCTGAGTGGTGTTGTGTGGGCATGGCTGGTGCTTCCAATGACTGTTTCTCTTACCAGTTGCGGCTTCTCTCAGTTCTGTTGGTCTGGGGGTGGTTTTCCACTTCTCTGAACTGAGTTCCGGTGAACTCAGAATGGTATTCATGCCTTGGAATAGTTTCTAGTTGTATTTTTGTTTGAAAAGAGATGCTGGGGGGGATTTAATATTCTGCCATTTTGCTAATGTCCTAAAATACCTTATTAATAATGTTTCATTGATTGCATATTGAGATGATATTTTTTGAGATACTGGGTTAATTAAAAATAGAAATAAAAATTAGTTTCACCTGTCTCATTTCTACTATTTAAAATGTGACTACTAGAAAATTTAGAAATGCATATGTGACTCATATTTGTGGTTTACATTCTATTCCTTAGCACTGGTTTTTTAGAATAGGGGTTGGCAAACTTCATCTAAAAAGGCAGATAGTAAATATGTTAGCCTTTGCAGGCCACATATAGTCTCTGTAATATATTCATTTTTTCACAACCTTAAAAAATATAAAAACCATTTTAGCTTATGAGCAAAAAGCAACAGGCCACATGGCATATATGGTCCATGAGTCATTATTTTCCAACCCATGGTTTGGAATATCACGTCTTCTACAAAGCAAGAAAATTGGGTTGACAAAACTAAAGAAAAAGTTTTGTTAATAAAAACCATGTAATTCAGACTTTATTATTCTAAAAGTCTCAAATTATGATATGTAACAATTATATTTTCCAGTTCACACAATTTGTAACTGGGTGGTGAAGGGAACTGAACCTGGGTGGTCTCTCTTCAGAGTGCCATGCTCTTACCTAAAACCATATTTACTTCGTGGTGGCTTTTTCTTTTTTTTTGAGATGGAGTTTCTCTTTTGTTACCCAGGCTGGAGTTCAATGGTGTGATCTAGGCTCACCGCAACCTCCGCCTCCTGGGTTCAGGCAATTCTCCTGCCTCAGCCTCCTGGGTAGCTGGAACTACAGGCGTGCACCTGTGATGGTTTTTTAATGTGTCAAATTGGCTAAGGTGAATTATATCTCCTAGAATTTCCTTTTATGTATTTCCTTTTATGTGACTTACAAGGGATACTCTTGGGAAATTTAGAGGGCAGAAAGGAAGCAACGGACATTCTGTAGCTCATGCCGATTGTTGCTGATTTGTAGACTCTCCTTGGTGGCCTGAATCAGCAGCTGGACTTGCAAGTGCTTTGTTACCCCCGAATCTTCAGCTTCTCTAACAGATAGTCATGGTGTATTGTGTTTAGCTCCATGAGCATAGTCCTCAATTTCTGCAGGATACTCAGACCATGTTCTTAGAAGAAACAAGAACTGCTGGTTTCAAATCTTACTGATGGAATTCCACCTCATGTGTGTGGTTTCTAACTTTGTGAATTCTCTTGTTTTACATCCATCTCACTTTCTGGCTATGAGCTCTACTGACTAGCATTAGGTATGAAGACAGCAGCTTTGCAGAGATTGCTTAACTACATATATAGATTCACTAAAGGGATTTGCCTTATCAAAGTTTTTAAAATATAGTATAAAATATGCAAAATATTATGTATTTTAACAATATACAATTATGTATATTCCAGTATATATGTACATCCACACCCACAACCCCCCACACACGTATAATTTGTTTTTCCTTAGTCTATTTACTTTTCTCATTGAATTCTGAATAAAACACTTCTATGAAACAAAAACAAGCTATATTAGTGTGAATTAAATTAAAATTAAAGTTGTTATTCAATTAGTTCTAAAATTTTGCTGTGATTAAAATAGCTTGCTGTAAGGAGATTTCATCTACGAAATCACAGAGTTATTTTGCATTTGTCTACATTATTAGCAAAAAGTATCTACAAAGAAGGTTATAATAAGAATATATTTATTAATTAAGTAGTCAAATATATTGAAGTCCAAAGATTATGCATTTTAAAGAAGTTTATACCTTGATTATTATAAATGTTAGAAATGTCTTATATTTTTAGAATTCCTCTTGATATTTCTCAAAAGTAATATGTCTAAGCTTGCAATATCTGTTTTATGCCTACACTGTGATATATTATTATTGGCAGCTTTTGTGTATTTTTTCCCATTTCCATTGTCATATAAAAATCAACATATGAAAGAGTTTTTTTATGAATATGTGGGGCTATTGTTTGATTTTACAGAAATAGCATCTGTATTATATAACGTTAATTAGCAACTTGTTTCTCTTATTCACCAATTCATCATCGATATTCCTTTAAATCAAAAGAAACACTTTTTTCCCCCCAAGTTTTCTTGTTATGATTGCATAGTATTGCATAGAATAAACGCAACACAACTGATTTTACTTTTCTGCTCTTAGTGGGCTTTTCAGATATTTGTTTTTTATTGTCACAGAAATACTTCCAGCAATCTTTAAAATGTGTTCTTAAGTATTTATTTCTGTTTCTGATGTAGAGTTATTTCTAAACATGGTTAAATAATACCATATATATTAAAAAAATATTAATTTGTCATTTCACTAGTAAAGTATGAGAAAGAAATTTTCATCCTATTCACTTCTCAGCATTGAATGTGTTGCACTTTCATTTTTAAAAATTAATATCTAAAATATGGTATGTATTTGCTTTAATTTGCTTTTCCCTGAAAAATACCAAAGTCGAGCATCGTGCCTTGTGTTTATTAGGTTTCTGTTTCTTGAGTGGAGAGTTCTCTGTCTAGATAAACCATAGTATCAGTCTTGGTTTTGCCATCTTGTCACGGATTTTTAAGAGGGTATTCTTCAATGTCTTTATAATCAATATTTGGTTAATACTTTGCTTATTTTTCAAGTTTTCTTATATCATAATCCATCAGGGAATATTGCCCACCAAATGTTTATTTTATTAAAATCTTATTAAATTTTCCTTTGTAGATACAGAATAGCAATACATAATATGAAGGACAATACCATATAGGGGTATACTGAATGGAGCTTGTTTATTGTGTTTTCTGGATTTATTCATGGCGTGATGGATCTTTCAAGTTCTGAAAGTGGTGTATTAAGACCTCACACTGTAATTGTGCTTTTATTGCATTGACCTTTTATTTCTAGAGTCTTCACCCTTAGAAATACATATAACTGCAATGTAACTTGATGCTTAAAAGAATAGTGTTATACTTCCTATGTAGATTACACAGTTTATTCTTAAATAATTTTTTTCTCTATATTTTGATGCTTTTGACCTTGAAATCCCCTTTCTGGCAATATATTTTTACCCCTGCTTATACTTGTCTGAAATTCCTTATCTGTGTTTATTCTTTTCATTTTTGACTTTTCCTTTTAAAAGAAACCCTCGATTTGTTGCTCGTAAACAAATTTCACTGTGGTTAGTTTTTTTTAACCCTATTAACAGTCTAGGATTTTTATTGTGTAACTCAGAGTGTTTGGATATTGCATCAGTATAGATTTAATTGGTTTTATTGCAAACACTCTTTTGAAGCTTATGCTTTCCTTTGTTTAGGTTTATTGTTGCTTTTGCTTTTTTTCCTCTCATTTTACTTTTTCTGGCTTGCTCAAGCTCCTATATATTCCTTTTTTCCATTTTCATTTGAACAGACTGTAATTTTCAGTTCTGCAGGTAGTTCCTTTTTCTTTTCTAATTAAACTACACTTCTCTATTATAATATTAAAAGCAAATAGTAAGTTTATTTCAGCTTTCTCTTCTGTTTCCCCAGATGAGACCTTCAAATTATCTTACTCACCCACATTTATTGTTTCTTGCCCCTACTCCTCTCCTGTCTCTCCCCGACCTCTACATCTGTTCCAGGTTTTGCTGAGACAATTTAGAGCACTAGGCCATGAATAGGTGTTCATTTAGAGCATATCAGTTTCAAGAAATAGTACTATATTGGTGAGAGAAATTCAGGTTATGTTGATTTAGAATCAAGTAACTCTAAAATATCAGTGGTTTAGAATCAAATAACTCTAAAATATCAGTGGTTTAGAATCAACTCTAAAATATCAGTGGTTTAACCCAAGGAAGCTTTATTTATTCATTTCTCAGGTGAAATGGTTCTATTTCCCACTCAAATCTCGTCTCTAATTGTAATACCTATAATCCTCATGTGTCAAGGGAGGAACCCAGTGGGGGATGATTGGATTATGGGCTGTTTTCGCCATGCTGTTCTCCAGATGTGAGTGAGTTTTCACGGGATCTGATGGTTTTGTAAGGGGCTCTTCCCCTTTCCCTTGCACTCTTCTCTCTCTTGCCACCGTGTGGAGAAGGTCCAAGTTTGCTTCCCCTTCACCTCCTACCATGACTGTAAGTATTCTGAGGCCTCTCCAGCCATGCAGAACTATGAGTCAATTAAATCTCTTCCTTTTATAAATTACCCAGTCTCTAGGTATTTCTTTACAGCCGTGTGAAAGTGGACTAATGTACCAGGTCTAGGGTGAGTCTCAGAGTAGTTGCCCTCTATGTGAGATTCCGCATCTTCACATCAACACGTGAATTCATTTTGTAGGAGAAGAACACATTGCAGAACAGAAGATGGCAAGTAAATGCTTTTCCATGAAAGAGGTACAGATCACTTCTAATTGCCAAAGCAAGTCACACGGCCATGCCTCACCAAGGAGTTAAGGAAGCAGAGTCCTCCCAGGGAAGCATGTGTCCAGGAAAGAACTATACTGTCGACTAGCGACAATGTCTGAGCACCTTGACTTAAACTTTACGTTATAAATCCCTGATCACATTATCTATATCCTTTTGAAACTTAACAATATACACCAATATTCTTTTGTTATTGTTTATTTTTTTTCTTTTTGCCTAGTAAAACAATTATTTAATTTTTATTTGGTAACAACACTTCATCTATGATTTTCCACAGAATAAGCATATGAGCCATATAATTTCTGAATCTTCATTTGTCTTTGAGATGATTAATATTTTGATTGGGCATAGGATCTTTGAAATGCAATTGTTTTTCTTTCAATAGTCTATAGATATTATTTCAGGTTTTGTTTTTTTTTTAACCTTTCAGTGTGGCAGACGTTGAGCCATCCTATGACAGATTCTTTTGTTTTTTAAAATAATCCATTCTTTCTGTTAATCTGTGAGTTTTTTAGTAGGCAAATTTTACTCAAATATGTCAAGTTTACTTTTTTCCTTATCAGTCTGTTTTAGTGTGTTTTCTATGCTTGTAACAGAATATCTGGCACTGAATAATTTATATAAAAGAGAATTTATTTTTTACAGTATGGAGACTGAGAAGATCAAGGTATAGGGGTTGCTTCAGGTGAGAGCCTTCTTGCTGCTGGGGACTCTGAAGAGACCTGAGGGTGTGCAGGGTATTACATGGCGAGGAGGCTGAAAGTGATCATTTGGGTGTCTCTTCCTCTTTTTGTAAAGCTATCAGTTCCACTCTCACAGGAAAGCAATAATTTTTTTTTTTTGAGACGGAGTTTCCCTCTTATTACCCAGGCTGGAGTGCAATGGCACGATCTCAGCTCACTGCAACCTCCGCCTCCTGAGTTCAAGCAATTCTCCTGCCTCAGTCTCCCGAGTAGCTGGGACTACAGGCACGCACCACCATGCCCAGCTAATTTTTGTATTTTTAGTAGAGACAGGGTTTCACCTTGTTGACCAGGATGGTCTCGATCTCCTGACTTCGTGATCCACCAGCCTCGGCCTCCCAAAGTGCTGGGATTATAGGCGTGAGCCACCATGCCTGGCCGGAAAGCAATAATTTTTAACTCACTAACCTATGAATTCATGACTGGATTAATCCCTTATGATCTGACCACCTTTTGAAGGCTTTATTTCACAATATAATGACATTGGGGATTAAGTTTCAACATGAGCTTTGGAGGGGAAATTCAAACCACAGCACAACCCTTATTAAGATTTGGTGACATTCTTTGTTCTGAATACAACACAGATTTTTTTCTTTTCAAGTCAAGAAAAAAGCCTTATATTTATAATTTTATTTCCTTTTTTTCCCATATGTTATTGTCAGAACTGTAAGGCTTTTGGAACTGTACTCTAATATTTAAAAAAATTTCATTTTCTGTTTCTGTGTGTTGAAGTGTGTGAGTGACGATGTTTCCCTCTGCTTGTGATATGTCTTACACTAAGTCTTGCAAACCACAAGTCTGGTTATTAGTGGTGAATGCATGCCAACTTGTTTAATTTTTAATTTAAAAAGTCAAGTGTTTTAGTTGCTAAGTTAGTCTCTCTGGGAATCCCCTTGGTGATCTTGCTATGTTTTCTTCTGAATTTTTAGTTCTCACATGAGAACCACCTGTTTCAAACTGACGTTGTGGGGGAGTAGGGGTAAATTTCCTCCTGCATTTGCTAAAATTCCCTTAAGTGACTTTTTCTTTAATAGATCATGAATGTTGTGACCTGTTAATTCTGTGGTAGAAAACCAACGTGGTGGTTAGCGAGTAGTAGATGGAAGGATGAATGTGGCTTTTGTGGACTGTAATAAGTAAATTGAAAGGATCTTTGATCCTTCTTCCATTCACACATTCTTCAAAGTGATGATAACATTTTAGGTTGGAAATTATTATTCTTCAGAGGTTTGAATGTACTTTTCTCTTGTATTTCAGCTCCACATATGTTAGTGGCTGAATTATGTCCCCCTCAAATTCATATGTTGAAGCCTTAACTCCCAATGTATCCATATTTGGAGATAGGGCCTTTAATGAGGCATAAGGTTAAATGAGATAGGCATATCTCATTAATTTAGTATGACTGACCATGTGAGAATGCAGTGAGAAGGCAGCCACCTGCAAGCCGTGGAGATTACCCTTGAGAGAAACCAAACCTAGCAACTCTTATATCTTGGACTGTCAGAAAATAACTTTCTCTTGTTTAAGCTACTCTATTAGTTCATTTACATAGCTGTGAAGGAATACCTCAGACTGGGTTATTTATATTTAAAAAAAGAGGTTTATTTGGCTCATGGTTCTGAAAGCTGTACAAGCGCAGCATCAGCATCAGCATCTGGCTGACTTCTGGTGAAGCCCAGGAAGCCTTTAGTCACGGTGGAAGGGAAGGGGAGCTGGCGTATCACAAGTTGAGGCAGGGAGCAAGAGAGGTGCCAGGCTCTTCTGAACAGCCAACTCTTGCGTGAACTCATTACTGTGGGGAGGACACCAAGCCATTCATGAAGGATTGAAGGATCTGCCCCATGACTTGAAGACTCTCCAATCTGACATCAAGGATCACATTTCAACATGAGACGTGGAGGAGACAGACATCCAAACCATCTCAGCTACCTAAGATGTGGAGTTTTGTCATGGGAATCACGGCAGATGCATTACTGTGGAGAATATGAAGTCACTCTGGTTCCTTTTATTTTGCTGATTGTGGTACATCTCTGACATGGGTGTCCAGAGAGTTGTGACATGCCTTGGCTTGGAACTATCTTTATGCATTTTGCTGGGATAAGTGCATAGGAGCCTCATGTTCTTTAATGATAGATACTCATGAATTTTTCTCAAAAATTCTCTTGAAATATTTATTTTATCCCTTCTCCTCCCTAGCTTTTTATCTTTTTCAATTGCCCATATTATTTAGAGATTGTGCCTCAAAACTACTTTTCTGGATTTAGTATCTTTTCTCTAGTATTTTTTTTCTTTATTTTGGTCTTTATTTTCTATGTAGAGATTTTCTTTCTTTTCTTTTTTTTTTGAGACGGAGTTTCGCTCTTGTTACCCAGGCTGGAGTGCAATGGCGCGATCTCGGCTCACCGCGACCTCCGCCTCCTGGGTTCAGGCAATTCTCCTGCCTCAGCCTCCCTAGTAGCTGGGATTACAGGCACGCGCCACCATGCCCAGCTAATTTTTTGTATCTCTAATAGAGACGGGGTTTCACCATGTCGACCAGGATGGTCTCGATCTCTTGACCTCGTGATCCACCCACCTCGGCCTCCCAAAGTGCTGGGATTACAGTATGCAGAGATTTTCTTCAGATACTTGGTATTTCTAATTAAGGTGAGAGTAGGAAACATGAAAAGATAGTTAAAGCATCACTCCAAGGCACTGATTCTTAACGAGGTGTAATTTTTTTTTTCTCTCACCCGGTATTTGGCAAAGCCTGAAGACATTTTTTTATCATCATAAATCAGGGAGGGGAAGCACTACTGGTCTCTAAACGGGAGACGCTATCAAACAGTCTGCAATGCACAGGACGGCCCTGTGCAACAAAGAATGATCGAGGCTAAATTGTTAACCATGCCACTGTGAAGAAACATTGTGCTAAGATAATCCAGGAGATAACTTTATTGGAAACTCTTAGGTCTGTATGGGTAGGTTGTTTCTTTTGGGCTTGACAGATTCCCCAGAGAAATTTCTTCTATATTTTATGTAGAGACTTAACAGTTGGGCTATAAGCTTCCTGAGAGTTGTTTTAGAAGGTGCATTAGTCAGTGTTTGTATTGCTATATAGAAATACCTGAAACTGGGTAACTTATAAAGAAATGAGGTTTAATTGTCTCACAGTTCTACAGGCTGTACAGGAAAGTATAGCATCAGCATCTGCTCCTGGGCAGGCCTCTGGAAGCTCACAATCTTGGTGGAAGGCCAAGCAGGAGCTTGCACATTCCACAGCAAAAGCAGGAGTGAGAGTGAGGTGGGGAGGGGCTACACACTTTCAAACAACCACATCTTGTGAGAACTCACTCACTGTCATGAGAACGGCATCAAGGGGAGAGTGGTAGACCGTTCATGAAAAATTCTCCCGCCAGGCTCCACCTCCAACAGTGGGAATTATAACTGGCCATGAGATTTGGGCATGAACAGAGATTGAGACTATCACAGAAGGGGTTTGGGGTGTTGGCATTTGGCATTCTAAATGCATATGTTCGCTAATCCCTCTGTTTTAGGATAGAGCCCAGATATTCAACTGGATCTAGCGTAATCTACTGCAAAGGCTCTTCATTATACCCTTACTAATGAATACATCTTCAGAAAAAGTAACAGAGATGAGGCAATGGGGAGGGAGTCTTTTATCCAGAAGCATAAAATGGCAAGATTAATGCTTCTTAAACAAGGTTCACCCAATCGTCCTTACATTTATGCTTCCCTGACTTCCCAGTTAAGAGATATCTTATGTAAATGGCCATGCAACATCAAGCATTCTTTGATATAAACTAAATTATTTCTCAGCTTCCTTCACTTGAGAAATTAAGGTTTGATTTTCTTGGATATTCTCTATCAAACCCTGGTTCTGTCCCTTGTCTTCTGCTGTATCATTTGCTGTTCCTCCATGCTTCTCAGGTTATGATTTTAAAAAACTCTTTACTGTAGATTTATTAGATCTTCAGGATGAAGTGACATTGTATGGGCCATTTAGTGCAGAAATCAGAGTTCAACTTAAAGGTCGGAATTTTGTCAGAGGAAATCTAGACGGCATTTTCCCCCTCCAATTTGCTTTGAAAAATTCCTGCTGCACATTTCACAGAGTTGACTTTATCTCTGTTTATGTACATCAAGAGTGTTGTCTTCTCATTTTATCTAAGTGCTCTGTGATCCCAGGCCACTGCCCCTGCATTCTGCCTATGCTGTGGAGTTGGGCAGGAGTGTTTTCTACTCCCTTACCGGAATAACGTCTTCCTGACTTAGCTTTGGAGGGCAAAGGAAATTCTTTGAGCTAATGGATGGTTGACACCCCTCTTCTTCAGCAAGTCTTTTATGTATCTTTCCTGGCCATGGTGCTGTAGGTACACCTTATCAATAATTTTATGCTCAATGTAAAACGAGGTAAAAACTTGAGACAGATGAATCTAAATGTTTAGAACTTCAGACTTCGGTTTTAGGAAAATTGTGAGATAAAAGTGTCATCAATGTCTCTCAAATTATGGAATATGAATGACAGCCAACTCTCTTGTTTTATGAGAACAAGGTGTTTTGCATGCACACATGTGTTTGTGTCTGGGCAGGCGTATAAATTTATATTTAAGCAGGAAGTTCTCCCCTTTCTCCTTATATGAGCTTTTTGATATCAATAAAACTTTCTGTTCTTTTTTAAAAAAATTTTGCTTATGTTACTCTTATGTTATGTGAGACTAATATGTCTCCCTCTACTTCCTCTCTTTCTCTGTCCCTGTCTCTATCTTTCTCTACACACACACACACACACAAACACACACCAAATATAATGTCAAATATATTTACACAAATCTGCCTGTTGGAAATATGTGAAGAAAATTATGTAAAATTATTAAGATATATTTCAATAGTTAATAATTGGGCATATTATAGTTTCTTACATTTAGATTTGTCTTCTGACTCCCTCCTTCCCCACCAAATCCTATACAATGTGGAAGAGTTATAAATAAAGCTCTCTAAAATTTTGATGAATAAGCATCAAGGTTTTGAGATTCTCTTAGTAGAATGGAAAAGACGGGTCAGAGAGGAATTCTCCCAGGATTGACCACCACATCTTCCTGAACAAAAAACTGTCTTTGGTGGTATCTGGTGAGCAGCAGCTATCTTTGAAGAATTGTGGCAAACCTGGGTGGGGTTAATGGAAGTACCTCACAGGAATTAGCCAGATAGTGTACTAGTTGTCAGAGATTTTCTGGTCACTTGCAGAATAATTAAGCAGGGAGAAGGAATATGCGGCAAGCATTTCAAATTACTGCAATTCTTAAATGGCTAGAGTGGGTAAGAACCAGTGAAATTTGAATTACTGTTAGAAATGTGATTTCACATATTTCACTTATATGAATCACCCTAACCTCATTTAAATATATTATTAAAACATATTAATTAAACCATTTACCTATTGTAAAAGTTTAGTTAATAGAAATTGTATTTCGGCATAATAGATCTAGTACCACAAGGGAAAGACAGAAAACTTAACCAAGCATTAAAAAGCAAAGACAGGAATGTGAGGAAGATGGCGCTCTAGAAGCAACTCACCACTGCAGCTCTCAGTCAAGACGCAGAGGGCATCCTTCTGGGACAAAGATAGAAGAAGAAACTGGTAGCAACCCTCACTGTTCTGCAGCTGCTACAGGTGTACCCCAGGCAAGCAGGGCCCGGAGTGCACCTCAGCAGTCTTACAGCAGAGGAGCTAGACAGTTAGAAGGAATGTTAAGAAACAGAAATATTTCATCATAAACAATCTGGGCCTCTACTCAGAGACCCAATTGAAAAATCAGCAACTACTCAGACAACAGGTGGATGAATCCACAAAGATGGGAAGAAACCAGCACAAAAAGGAGGAAAACACCCGAAACCAGAACACCTCACCACCTACAAAGGACCAAAACTCCTCACCAGCAAGGGAACAAAGCTGGACAGAGAATGAGAGTGATGAAATGACGGAATCAGACTTCAGAAGGTGGGTAATGAGAAACTTCTGTGAGCTAAAAGAACATG
>CM052665.1:6121394-6139472 GCA_028533165.1 Leontopithecus rosalia
CTAAAAATACAAAAATTAGCTGGGCATGGTGGTGCACACCTGTAGTCCCAGCTATTCGGGAGGCTGAGGCAGGAGAATTGCTTGAACCCAGGAGGCAGAAGTTGCGGTGAGCCGAGATTGTGCCATTGCACTACAGCCTGGGTAACAAGAGCAAAACTCCGTTTCAAAAAAAAAAAAAAAAAAAAAAAAGAAGTACTGGTTCATTACTCGAATGTGAAAAACAGAACACAAAAGGAAACATAGGAAAATATTAATATATTACTATAGCATTGCACTAATTTTACTTGGTAAACAATTCATTTTCTTGCTAGTTCATTTAGATGACTAACTGTGCCATACTGTTACATTATTAGTATCAACATCTGTGACCGTTGTAAGCCCACAAGACAAAGTCAGCATCCAGATATTTCTCCTGTCTAGGTCCCACAATATGCCAATAGTGAGGACTGCAAATCATCATGATAGTCATGACTCCAATATGTGAAGAAAGTTTCATAATGGAAACAACAACAAAAATATGTTTTTTTGAGAGCAAAAATTTGGTTGAGATGTTTTTCAAAGATAATTATACTGGAAAGGCAATTACATAATTTTTGTTATAGATAGGTATACCAATTAAAAACAAGTATTAAAGAATCTGGACGCCATAGTCCAGGAACTGAGGCATTTTCAGGTTCTAGGGTTGTTAGGCAGTTGCAGGAGCGAGATGGAAGTGGACGTGCTGGGTGTTGACGATAGAAACGGTGCCTGCGAGCTGCGAGGCTTGAGCTGAGAAAGGAGGTGGAACCTTGATGTGTGGCCTCAATCAGGAGCAAACGGCTTCACAAACGCTCCTACTGGTTGGACCTCTGGCTCTTCAACCTTTTCGATGTGGTGGTGTTTCTCTTTTTGTATTTTTTTTTTTTGGCCATGACTCGTTTCGTGATGTCTAAATTAAGAAGTTGGTTCTTGAGTAAATTCTAAAATGACTACAAACTTCTTGAATAAAGAAGACAGGACCCTCAACAGAAGAATTTCAAAACTCCAAGAGACCCTTCCTTTCATTTTAACCTTTGTTACTAATTTGCAGAACTTTATTAAGTGGGTAGGATTTCACCTATTCGTAGCTAAGTTGGTGAGAAATTAAACTCTTTGGTTCAGGTTTAAAACTTTTCAAATATCTGATAGGTTTACAGGTGCTGAATATAAAAGCATTTGTACTTAAAAAAAATCTGATTCTGCTTGGATATAAAGCCACAAGAGCATGCTATGTATATTGTAAATCTCACAGTTGGTAGTGCATGATGAACAAGCCTTCAGTTTAAAAACTATGAAATGCTTACACAGAACACATTGTTTTCAACCTTCTACATAGCCAAATGATAGATCCTAAACATACGATTTGTGTCTTTTTTATAACTTATTTGCAGACTACTAAGATCAATTTGATGTCTATCAAACTTCCTGACAAATGTATGATAATCCCAGGTTAATGTAGCAAACACCTGAGAACACACAAAGACTCATGGTTTTACTGTGTTTTCAGCTCAGGCCTTCGTTTTCTGAGTACCTTATTGTTTTAAACCTACCAACACATTCTGGACAAAGACTATAGGACCAGCGTGGATGAACCCAAACCCTCTCTTAGGAAAGTCAATCCTCCCATTTCCAAACACAATATGAGGAAGTGGTTCTTGTCTCAAAGCAAGGTGGAGGAAGTCCCAGATAATTTGGATTATCTCTATTTGGTAAATTTAAGTGTTTTAGGATCATAAGTGAACTTTACAGAATAACTAAATTAAAAGTATCTGTAACCGACCATGTCATTGAATTACATAAAAGTATCTGTATCTGACCATATCATTGAATTATGTATCTGTATCTGACCATTAAACGTCATGGAATTATTTATCTCAACTATTAACACCCAATGAAGCTTTTCTGTCAAATTTTTGGCACCTGCTCTTTGACCCAATCTTAGTCTGTCTCTCATCAGATCATTAGAATGCTCACTTGGTTTCTATCCCTCTCTGACACTGCCAAACTATAATTCCCAGCTGTCTAGTTGTGTACCTCAGTGGCGGCACCGATTTAAATTTACTTTGCTGCTCTCTCTGGGTTTCTCTCCTAAGATAATTCATTAGCAAATGCGTTTTGGCACTTATGTTTTTCTCCAGTTAGTTTGATGTGACTGGCAAAGATATATCATCCGTGGTGGCAATGGAGATCATTTGGAAAGCTGTTATAGCATTTATTTTGAACAGCAAAGCAATACTTCACTGGCAGAGGATTCTAATCAAACTCTAAATATCTGTTAGGTGAGGTCCTGGGAACTTGTTTCTGATATCCACATATTAGGCTAATGTTTTTATGTTCATTTAGTTTGATTTTTCTTTTATTATGGAACATTACAGAATATCATATTTTTGTTTTTGTAGTTTTTAAGCAAAAAATTGGAGATCCTGCACAAATTTTCCTTAAACAGAACCAGGTAATATGTAGAGATAAATGATGCTTATCTCCATGTTGATGCAGTAAGAACAGTTTAGTTCAACCCTTCAATTATCAGTTCTCAGCTAATGAAGATGACTGCAATTTAGAGAAAATTAAATTATTTTCTAACAAAAATAATAGATTTGAAGACATTTCATTTTAAGTGTTTGTCTACAGTGGGCTAAATGTGGAAGAAAGGCTTCTAGAATCACTGACTTTCAAAACTGGAAGATACCTCAATAATAAAACATTGTAAGCCCTACTTTTTAGTGCATAAATTGTGTCTTCTGTAAATTCTGGTTTTGTCCTGAGTCCCTCCAGTGGAGGGAGGCTTGTAAAATACATGCTTTCCATAGAACATTATTCATGTATACAGGCATCTTCTTCCAATACATATATTGTCTACACTGAAAGTTTGTTGTGTAGTGTAGTCACCTTCATCAATAATCTTTTATATTTTTGAGATGGAGTTTCACTTGTTGCCCAGGCTGGAGTGCAATGATGCAATCTCAGCTCTCTGCAATCTCTGCCTCCTGGGTTCAAGTGATTCTCCTGCTTCAGCCTCCCAAGTAGCTGGGATTACAGGCACCTGCCACCATGTACAGCTAATTTTTGTATTTTTTTTTTTTAAGTAGAGACGGAATTTCACCCTGTTTGTCAGGCTGGTCTTGAACTCCTGACTCAAGTGATTCACCTGTATCGGCCTCCCAAAGTGCTGGGATTACAGGTGTGAGCCACTGCACCTGGCCAATAATCTTAACTAGATCTTCTAGATAACTAGAAGCTTTTTCATTGTCGCTTGCTGCTTCATCTTATACTTTTATGGAGGGAACTTCTTTTCCTAAATCTCAGGAACCAATCTCTGCTAGCTCAAAGTTTTCTTCCGTGGCTTTGTCTCCTCTTTCAACCTTTGAAGAGTTACGGCCTTCTCTGGATTAGGCTTTGGTTTAAGGAAGTGTTATGGCTGGTTTGACCTTCTATCCAGACCATGAAAACTTTCTCCATATAAGCAATATGATGATTTTGCTTTCTTGTCACTCATGTGTTCACTGGAGTAGCACTTTTCATTTTCTTTAACTTTTCCTTTGCATTCACAACTTGGCCAATTGTTTGATGCAAGAGGATTAGCTGCCAGCCTATCTCTGCGTTTGCCACAGCTTCCTTGCTAGGCTTCATCATTTCTGGCTTTTAATTTTGTTGTTGTTGTTGTTGTTTTTGTTGTTGTTATTTTGTTTTGTTTTGCTTTTTGTGACAGAGTCTCCCTCTATTGCCAGGCTGGAGTGCAGTGGTGCGATCCCCGCTCACTGCAACTCCTCTTTTCTGGTTTCAAGCAATTCTTCTGCCTCAGCTTCCCGAGTAGCTGGGACTTACAGGCACACACCACCACATCCAGCTAATTTTTTGTACTTTCAGTAGAGATGGGGTTTCACCATGTTGGCCAGGATGGTCTCGATCTCCTGACTTCGTGATCCGCCCTCCTCGGCCTCCCAAAGTGCTGGGATTACAGGTGTGAGCCACCGCACCCGGCCGCTTTTAATTTAAAGTGAGAGACAGGGGACTCTTCTTTTTATTGCAACAATTAGAGACCACTGTAGGATTTTCACTGGCCTAATTTTAATATTGTTGCATTTTGGGGAAGAGGGGGACTCTATGGGAGGGAGAGAGATGGGGGCATGACCGGTCAGTGGAGCAGTGAGAACACACACAGTATTTATTTGTTAAGTTTGCTATCTTCTATGTATGCATTTTTGGCACCTCAAAAAAATTACAATAGTAGATCTAAGATCACTGATCACAGATCACCATAACAGATATAATAATGATAAAATTAAAAATATTACTGGAATAACCAAAATGTGACCTGGAGACACAAAACGAGCACATGCTACTGGAAACATGACACCCATTGGCTCGCCTGACGCAGGGTTGCCACAAACCGCCAATGTGTAGAAAGTGCAATACACGCAAAAGCATTAAAACAAGGTACGCCTATCCTCAGCCAGAGCAGTGGTTCTCACACTTTACCTGGCTCGGAAGAAGCTGAAAGGCTTGTTAAAATACACTGAGCCCCAGTGTCTCTGATTCAGTAGTTCTCAGGTGGGGATGAATTTCTTACAAGTGTCCAGGTGATGTTGATCCTGCTGATCCTGGACCACATTTTGAGAATAATTTATCAAAATGAATTTTCATATCTATTCTTTCAACTAACTTTATCTCAGTATTTTGCTTCTAGGATCCCTATCTGGCTAAATGTAGCACCCACATCAGGCAGTTCTATGATGTGTCCCTTGTATTCTGAATAACCACTTTCTGTTTTTGCTTTTAAAATTTTATCCGCACTATGTATGCCGCTCTCCGGATCTGGGTTATTCGTATCTCCAACTTGAGTATCCCTTGCTGGAATTGCTGAATTACGTGGCAAACTCATAGAGTAGCATTTATTCATTTAATGATCGTTTGGGCTTGACAATCATTTATTCATTTAATGATTGTTTTTTGCAGACAAACAAGGGAGAGCCAGGACACAGCTTGGCTGGCTCATGCTCAGAGAGAGAGTTAAGCTGCTGACCTGGAAGGCAAGGGAGAGCTGCCCGCACAGCTGTGTGTGGGCGCCACTGGACTAAGTAGCTGAGACAGGGCAGACAGTATGAGAGAAAGCTGCTAAGGAGCGCAGCCGCTGAATAACATCATCTTTCACCTGCCTATGTGCAACCCCCGAAATGTCTTTCTGCTCATCCACCCACTCCCTCTGGACCTCAGCTTGACCTTTGGTGTAGTCGTGAACCTGACAGTAGTCACTGTGGTTGACCAGCAAAGTAAGTTTCTAGGGGAAAACCAGTACCAAATTCATTATAGTCTCCAAAATAGTGTAATGGCCAGCATATTCAGAGCCAGTGGCTTTCAAGTACAGTGCCTAGAGTAGTAGCATTAACACAGTCTGCCTACTTGTTAGAAATTCACAGAATCAGACGCTGTATGTCACGTGGGAGACTGGGGTTCGATTCCCAGATGGGGAGCCAAAAAAAAAAAAAAAAAAAAGAAGTTCTAGGGTGTAGGCCTAAAAATTTGTGGTTGAACAAGCCCTCCTGGTGCTTCTCATACCAGCTCAAGTTTGGAACAACTCTGTAAACATTGAGCAAATTCTCATTGAATGGATGAGTGAATCAACAAATGATAAATTTAATTGTTTTTTAAATAAAACATGAGCGTTACTCTAATTACTTTTGTTGAGAAAACAATATTGTTGTGATTTGGACATTAAGTTACAAAATATCTTTGAATTTGGTTAGGACAAATCCGGTGTCCTTTATTTCCTAGCAATGCTTTCTGGAATGCTGCTTTTCTTAAGCCCTCCTTCTTAGTATGTGTATTACTAAAAATGTGAATGATATGTTTGCAAGTAGGTCACTCATTTTATATTTATCTATTTTTTTGTTGTTGAGACAGAGTCTCGCTCTATCGCCAGGCTGGAGTGCAGTGGCGCGATGCCAGCTCACTGCAACTTCCGTTTTCCAGTTTCAAGCAATTCTCCTGCCTCAGCCTCCCGAGTAGCTGGGATTACAGGCACACACCACCACGCTAATTTTTTGTACTTTTTAGTAGAGACGGGGTTTCACCATGAGGTCACTCATTTTAATTCACTGACAAGATACGGAAGCTCTATCAGGTCATTTCAATTGTTTTCAATGAAATAGTGTTGTGCGATACTTTTTCTTTTTAGACAGGGTCTCATTCTTTGCCCAGACTGGAGTGCAGTACAGTGGCACCACAACTTCTGACTCCCAGGCTCAAGCGATTCTCCTGCCTCAGCATCCCGAGTAGCTGCGATTATAGGTGTGTGCCACTGCCACCCTGCTAATTTTTGTATTTTTAGTAGAGTCATGGTTTTACCATGTTGGCCAGGCTGGTCTTGAACTCCTGAACTCAAATGATCCACCTACCTCAGCCTCCTGAGTGCTGGGATTACAGGCATGAGCCACCTCGCCAGCCTGCAGCACTTCTTGAGTGGCATGCACATATGGTTCATGTGAGGATCTTGTTAAAGTGGACATTTTGTCCGTTTTGCCTTGGGTGATACCTGAGTTTCTGCATCTCTAAAAGGTCCCAAGTGATGCCATTGCTGCTGTTCTGAGGAAGTATCTTATGAGGAGTGGGTTACTGCATAATGTGGTTTGGAATCTAGCCGCCAATTCAAATCATGGTATAGTTGGAAAGGTGGGCAGATTATCTCTTGTGAGCTTCAGTCTTTCTATTTGTGAACCGTGATATATAAAACATCTAGTAAGATGCCTGACATATAATAAGTACTCAGTGAAAGATAGCTATTATTATTCAAATAAAAATTAATGACAAATATTAAAAGTGGTGCCAAAAAATTATGGCTCTCTATAAGACAGTAGTGTCTACAGTCTGGGATGCAACTGGTTAACCCTATTCCTGATGTACTCGCTTGGAATGTGAGGGCAATAAAATTGAGTTCTGCTGTCAACAGTTTTATTGCTTCTGTAATTTCAGCTTGAGTGTCTGCCATTGACCTGCAGCAGCTGAAATCACAGGTGCAACTTCCTGAAAATCGAACCCTTCTTCTGGCACTATCCTGATTATCAGTTATTCTTGACAGAAACAAAGGAAGCTGCGACCCATTGAAATAACACGTTTTATTTACTTATTGAATACTTAAAGGTATTTTTTTTATAGTGGTCTCTATCTTGTCAACATGAGTGTTAGTCACTGATACTTAAACAGCAAATTTATTGTTAAGTGATTTCTCCCTGACATCGCATATTAGCTGAAAAGTTTTGTGTATCTATTGCATACTATTAGCATTATGCAAATAACCAGTATTTGAAAAACTAGTTATTAAAATGCGTAAATTGTAGGACAGCCTTTGTTTTCAATTTACAAAATCAAATGCAATAAATTCGTAGGATATTTTATTGTTCACTGAAGGACAGTTACCGCTCACAGAGATTAATTTCTGAGTGAATGTCAAATTAGATCATTTCCTAAGGAGCTCTTGGGAAATTCTTTTGGGAATTATGGACATCTAACTATTACATCTAGATGTATAAGTTAAACTACAATGATTCATCTGAAAAATATGTGCTTCAAATACAAAGGAGAATAGATTTATTCCCCCAAATTATTATATTAAAATTTAGGAAATATATACAGATAATTGTGACATTTTATTTCTTTATGAAAATTGAAGAATAGAAAAACAAATGCAATTTTCTGGATTTGGGGTGGGAGCAGGGTTTGAAACAGGAAGGATAAATAGAAATTTAAAAATAATTTTATGTGTAATACCCATAGTCAAAGATCTATTAATTTTTTTGGAATGCCTTGATTGCTTTGAATATTGCACAGGTTTTTATTGCACTATTTTGAATTTGTTTATTAAAATGCTATCAGTAATTATTACTAATACTAGGTTTAATTAACACAAGTTCTGATATATTTAGTTGAAGTTATGTATCTTTCTATAAGCAGTCAGAACCATATCTAGAATGAGTAACAAGGGCTAATTTATCACCTGGTGACAAACTGATTATCACCTTCAGATAGTAAATGAGCAGATAATGGTTTTCCGATAAGAAAACATTTGATGTCGTTTTAAAAAATAAGGCAGAGTTTAATCTTTGCTTTAACTTACTGAAATGAGAAAAGGTAAAATCAAACAAGATGGAGATTTTTTTTTTCACTTTTGATGGTCTCGCTCAACTTTAAGGACATTAGACTGGAGTACTGTAATGGAAATTCTATTTTTCTCTTTTGTCATTGCCTTAAATTCTTTGGTCATCTCTTTAATTTTGTCACTCATATATAGGATTTTTTTATATCTTAGTCTTCACATATTTCTAACATCTTTTGAAATTAATTAAGCTTTTCAGAAAGGAAATATCTTTTAAAAGACATTGGGAATCACATTTTAAAAGCCCATTGTGATTCCCTAAGATGAGCTTTATTTTCATACATTGACTGATTTCTTCCTATAAAAAATTTTATTCAAAATTATTTTGTTAGGTTGGACACACTGGCTCACATCTGTAATCTCAGCTCTTTTGGAGGCCGAGGTAGGTGGATTGCCTGAGGCCAGTCTGGACAACACCAAGATACTGTCTCTAAAAACAAATACAAAAGTTAGCTGGGTGTGGTCACGTATGCCTGTAGTCCTAGCTACTCACGAGGCTGGAGTGTGAGGATCACTTGGCCCCAGGGAGATCAAGTCTGCAGTGAGCCATGGTCATGCCCCTGTATTCTAGCCTGGGTGACAGGATGAGACCTTCTCTCTCTCAAGAAAAAAATACAAAAATATTTTCTAGTCTATTTTTATTCTCTCCTTTCCTGTCCCCCAATCCATTGTTTCCATCACTTTGATTTTTCTGACGTATGCTTCCTGTATAGTAGGAGTCAAGGTGGCAATATCAACAGCTGAATAACGAAGTAAAAGAATACATAGTCCAATACGAGATAACTTTTAATGGTGTCATAGAAAGCACATTATCAGTTTCCGGGGGCCATGCTGAAGTGGCCTTGTTTTCTGGGGTGGCATCCCAGGTTCGTTGCCTCATGGCCACGGAGATAAAGGACATGGACACACAAAGAGTGAGATTAAGAGCAGAAATTTAGTAGGTGAAAGAAAGAGAATAGATCTTTGCTGCAGAGAGGGGTCATCGAAAAATGTGTTGCCGTTCTGCAGTGAAATGCAGGCGGTTTTATAGATGAGCTGCTGGGGAGGCGGTGTCCTATCTACATACGGTGTGAAAAACAAGTTAGGAACAGGTGTGCTATATGCATCTATGCATATGGCACAAATCTCTGGCAACCCCCACCCCAATCTTTTACTGTGCAGGTGCTTTCTTACCCCAGTCTTTTATTGTGCAGGTAAGAAAGAAATGTTGCCCATTTCTTTGTCACTGTCCATGTGCTAACAAAACAAGGGAAGATGGAACTCCCATGGTGGACACGTCTGGCCCCAGGTAGCCCTTTTCTATCAGTGCAGCTGCAGGCATTCCCCAGTCCAAGCTTCTGGCTTCCGTACTTAGTTGCTTGAAAAATGGGCACTTCTAACCTCTGTACCCATGAGTGAGCCCATCAGCTGTTAAATGGGGCTGTAATTTAGCTAAGTGCAGGTAGGTCCTGCATCTTTATTTTCCTGAAGATATAGGCAGAGAGCATTAACCTCTCACATTTCTGAATGCTGCTGTTACAGAGATGAGTGGATCCAGAAATTTGTTAAATTTTGAGGGCCTTCTTTAAGAAAAAAGAATATATATATTCTGCCCCACCCCCGACTGCCAAAGTATTACAAGAACCATTTGACCATGGGAACATGTTGCTAGGGCCTGTCCTAAGGGGCTAGTGCAAAAAAGGAGCATGGAATCACAAGCCTTGTTAGCTTCATTGTAAATGGTTGTTTTTGCAGAAAGAGGGTAAAAAGGATCAGAAATTCTGATTCTGTCTCAGAGAAAAAAAACCCAAATATATTCTGATGGTTCATAATTGGCGAGCCTGATTCCATGAATAAGTTTTATGTATTTATTTAAATTTTATTTTTTGAGATGGAATCTCACTCGGTCACCCAGGCTGGAGTGCAGTTGCGTGTTCTCAGCTCACTACAACCTCTACCCACTAAGTTCAGGTAATCCTCCCACCTCAGCCTCCCAAGTAGCTGGGGCTACAGACACACGCCACCATGCCCAGCTAATTTTTGTATGTGTATTTTTGGTAGCGATGGGATATTGCCATGTTGCCCAGCCTGGTCTTGAACTTTTGGCTCAGGAGTTCCATCCACCTCAGCCTTCCAAAGTTCTGGGATTACAGGAGTAAGCTACCATGCTCCTACCGTGCCTGGCCTGATTCCACAAGTATGTTTTATAGATAGATTTCTTTAGTCATCTGTTATTTACCTGTTCAATGTTCAGTCAATATCAATGAATAGGCAAATATATTTTCTAAGACTAGGTTGAATTGTTGCATGAAATCCCCACAACTAGTCACAATTATCCTCTTTGAAAATGCTCATCAGAAGCCTGTAGAAAGGCAATGTGCCAGTGAAATTTGCTTTTCCTTTCCTCTTGTTCCAGAATATTGTATTTACTAATTAGATCTCAAGAGTGTTTTCAGTGGCATTAAGGCAAGATGTCCCATTTGGGACAAAGGAATATCCGAATCTCAACTCTTTCAGTTTTATAGTTTCAAAGTTGTGACTCTAATGTATTCTATTTATAAACTAACATTATAATCTATAAGAAGGAAAGCTAGAGTCATTAGGAATTGACAGTCCCTGCTTTGAACCATGGAGAAACTTCACACATAACTTCCAAATTCCAAACTTCAAACGGCATTGTCCCTGTGTGCCTTTTTCCATGCCCAAATTTCTCCTCTTTATAAAGATTCTAGTCATGTTAGATTAGAGGTCTACCCTACACCAATATGACCTCATTGTAATTTAACCAATAACATCTGAAATTATCCTATTTTCAAATAAGGTCACCTTCTAGGTACTGAAAATTAAGACTTCTACAGATGAATTCTGGTGAGGAAGTAGTACAATTCAACCCATAACTGTGAAGCTAAAATGCTTTTCATGACCTTCACTGATTTAACATATTTTATTTGAGCACCTGGACTAATTTGATTTGGATCTGTCGGAAAGTTAACTTAGGTAGTATATTAGTTTGCGGGGACTGCCATAGCAAAGTACCAGGGACTGGCTGTCTTCAACAATAGAAATTTGTCTTCTCATGTTTCTGGAAGCTAGAAATCCAAGATTAAGGTGCCAACAGGTTTTTTTTTTTGAGATCTCTTTCCTTAGCTTGAAGACAGCTACGCTCTTGCTCTCTTGCTGCTGTCTTCATGTGGTCCTGTCTTCGTACGCACACGGTCCTGGGATTTCTTTCTGTTTTCATAAGGATGCCAGCCTTATTGGATTAGGACCCACTCATATGAACTCGTTTAGCTTTAATTACCTCTATAAAAACCCTTCATACAAATATGATTACATTCTGAGGTACTAGTGGTTGAGATTTCAACATACAAAATTGGGACAACAGACGGCCCACGATAGACGACCTGACATATTTTATTCTTATTAAAACCTGCTCTTACCAGTGACAACTTACTCCTGCTACTGTCATTTTCAGTTACTACTTCTCACGTCAGTTGTGTTAATTCCATTAAGCATATAACAGTCTTACTAAGTACTTTTAGTGTACAAAGTTTTCTCCACTCATTGAGAAAAACAAAAAGGATGAGAGATAATCCTTGACCTCAAGGAATTCTAAAATCAAAAGAGAACAAACACAAAAGTGAATAAGATCAGTGAGTGAATAGACTCTTTTCCAGTGGGATGGGAATTACGTCATGCTACTGGAGGTAGCTGGGGGTAGACAGAATTGGGGGCTGAAAGCAAAAAATACTTCATTGAAAAGATGGTGTTTAGGTGCACATTGAAGGGTATGTGGAATTTAAATAGGCAATCCCCTGTCTCAGGGAAACCAAAGTATCACATAAATACTCACAGAATGAGAGAAAAAGCTAAAAACTTTGTCTCTGATACCCATCAATCACAAAATCATGCAAATGTTTAGTGAAAAGTCTCTGCATTACTTCTGTCTATCTTAATGTGAACACTGGGGTCTATCTAATCAACATTTAGAACACTATCATAATAACAACTAAAGTTTGTTCAAAAATTATTACGTGTCTGACACGGTTCTGAGAACTTTACAGTTATTAACTTACTTAATTCTTACAATAAATAGGTGAAGTAGGTACTACTGTTACCCCATTTTGCACAAACACACAAAAACACAATTTCTTTGGGATCTCATTGTGTCTTCTGAATATAGAGTGATATTTTTAACTTAACAGGTTGGGTAAATAATTCTTAATTTATGACTTGTGAAGAAAATGAATGGTTGTGAGCTGAAATTCAAGATAGTTTCACTTTTGTTTTGGATTTGAGTATGATACCAATGACTCTTTCTTTCTTATTTATAGACCGTTTTGAAGCATTATAACTTGATATTACTTTCCTAATTATGTTGGTAGTTAAAGTCTAAGAAAGAATTCTAATCAATTGAATTAACACACTTGTTCTGTAGGGTGTTTTAGCCACAACAGAATGTTCTCTGTTCTTTAACCTAAAATCTTTCCATCTTTCAAAATGTTTTCTTAGGTTTTTCCATACATCTGGAATACTCTCAAATCTAACATCCTACAGCTTGTGACATATGCCAGAAATTGTCCTAGGGACCAAAGGACTAGGCGGTGAGTTATGCACTCTACAGATATTACCTTGTTTAATACTAAAAACAAATTTGTGATGTGGATATTATCATTTCCACTTTATGAAGTCAATAATTTTAACCGTTCACACTTCTGTTATTAAAACCTCCATTTAGTAGTTACCTATTTCATGAAGGTTTTCTAACATTTCCTTTTTTAAAAAGCTCCCTTTATTTAGGTATGATTGACAGATATAAAGTTGTATATATGTATGTGTATGTATGTATAAACATACCTGTCACCCCCAGTTTTCTGGACACTCGGTTTTTTGGAATAATTATTGTAGTGAGGATAATTAACACAAGACCTGCCTGTCAGCAACTTTCAGTATAAAATGCAGTCTTGTTGTCTAGAACAGTGAACGACACAGTCGGCCTTTAATCATCACATCCTCATTTTCCTCCCTGCACAGCCCCGGGCAACAACTGTTCTATGCTCTGCTTCCCTAAGTTTTGCTATTTTAGACTTCACATTGAAGCGAAATCATGCAGTATTTTTCTTTTGGTGTCTGACTTATTTTACCTAAGATAATGCCCTCCAAGCCTATTCACGTTGTTCCAAACGGCAGAATTTCTGTCTCTTTTAAGGCTGCATAGTATTCCATTTTCTATCTATCTATCTATCTATCTATCTATCTATCTATCTATCTGTCTGTCTGTCTGTCTGTCTGTCTGCCTGCCTGCCTGCCTGCCTGCCTGCCTGCCTGCCTGCCTGCCTGCCTGCCTGCCTGCCTGTCTGCCTGCCTGCCTGCCTGTCTGTCTGTCTGCCTGTCTGTCTGTCTGCCTGTCTGTCTGTCTATCTATCTATCTGTCTGTCTATCTGTCTAATATGATGTCTTTATTCATCCACCTGGAGATATCTGGGTGGTATTGTTTCTTAGCCATTGTGAATAATACTGCAATAAAACCTGGGAGTGGAGAAATCTCTTTGAGGTCCTGATTATGTATCTTTGGATATACAGAGAGATGGAATTGCTATATTGTGTGTTCCATATGGCAGTACCAATTTACATTCCACAAATGCTGTACAAGGGTTACATTTTCTGTACATATTGCCAACATTTGCTATCTTTTGACTTTATAATCATATCCATTCTAACAGGTGTGAGGTGATATCTTATGGTTTTGATTTGCATTTCCATGATGACTAGTGATGTTGAGCATTTTTTTTAACATACAAGTAGGCAATGGATTTGTATATCTTCTTTTGAGAAATATCTATTCAGGTCCTTTGACCATTTTTTAATTAGATTTTTTTTCTTTTGCTACTCAGTTATCTGAGATTCTTGTACATTTTGGATATTAGCCACTTATCAGATACATGGTTTGTAAATATTTTCTCCCATTTCATAGGCTGCCTTTTAATTTTATTAATTTTTTTTTGCTATGCAGAAGCCTTAATGGAATTTAACTTGTTTATTTTTGCTTTTGTTGCCTTTACTTTGGCGCCATATTCAAATAATATCTAATCACTGCCAAGTCAAGATGCTGTTTCCCTGTTTTCTTCTGGAGTTTTACAATTTCAGGTTTCATGTTTAAGTCTTTAATTGATAGTTAGTTAATTTTTGTATATGGAATAAAAAAGAGTTTAATTTCATTCATTGCATGTATATATCCAGCTTTCCAGTACCATTAATTTCCATACCATCATGACTTTCCAGTAATTGGAGTGACTGTCCTTTCCCCATTGTGTGTTCTGGGAGCCTTGTGCAAAGTTAGTTGACCATACACACATGAGTTTATTGATCAGCTCTTTATTCCGTCCAATTGCTCTATGTGTTTGTTTTTATATAAATACCATACTCTTTTGATTTGTAATACAATTTGAAGTCAAGATGTGTGTTGCTCCAGCTTTGTTCTTTCTCAAGATTGCTTTGGCTATTTGGGATCATCTGTGGTTCTATATGAATTTTAGAATTGATTTTTCTGTATCAATTGTGAAAAATGCAATTAAATCAGTTTATTTGTGTCTTCAATGCCTTTTTAATCAATGTTTTATAGTTTTCAGTGTACAAATCTTTCATCTCCTTGGTTAAACTTATGCCTGAGCATTTTACTTTTTTGATGCTATTATAAAGAGATTGTTTTCTTAATTTCTTTTTCAAATAGTTCATTGTTAGTGTATAAACATGCAACTAATTTTAGTGTATTGATTTTGTATCCTGCAACTTTACTGAATTTGTCAGTTCTTACAGATTTTTGGTGAAACCTTTAGAATTTTCTCTATCTAAGACAATGTCATCATAGGCAATTTTGCTTCTTCCTTTTAGGTTTGGATGCTTTTTTTTTCTTGCTCTAAATAGGATGTCCAATACTCTGTTGAAAAGAATTGGCAAGAATAAGCATCCTTACTGTGTTCCTGATCTTGGAGGAAGAGCTTTCAACTTTTTACCAGTGAGTATGACAGCTGTAGGCTTGTCATAAATTATTATGTTGAGGTACATTTCTTCTGTATCTAGCTGTTTTTATAATAAAAGTGTGTTGAATTTTGTCCTGTGCTTTTTCTGATATTGAGATAATTATATAATTTTTATCCTTCACTCTGTTAATGTAGCATATAATATTAACTGATTTGCTTATGTTAAGTTACTCTTGCATCCTAGGAATAAATCCCATTGAACATGGTGTATGATCCTTTTAATGTGTTGTTAAATTCAATTTGCTAGTATCGTGTTGCGGATTTTTCTGTTTACGATCATCAGGGATACTGGACTGTAATTTTCTTTTCTTGTCATTTCTTTGTCTGGCTTTGGTATCAGGGTAATGCTGGCCCATAAAATGAGTTTGGAAGTATTTCCTTTTTCAATTTTCTGGAAGAATTTGAGAAGAATTGCTATTAGTTCTTCTTTAAATGTTCTGCGGAATTCTGCCCTGAAGCTATTTGGACCTAGGCTTTTCTTTGTTGAGAGAGTTTTGATTACTGATTCAATCTCCTTACTCGTTATTGAGTTATTCAGATTTTATACTTTTTTGATGATTCAGTCTTCACAGGTTGTATTTGTCTAGGAAGTTACTCATTTCTTCTAGGCTATCCAGTTTGTTAGTGTATGATTGTTCATAGTTGTCTTTTGTAATTTTTTTGTATTTCTGTGGCACCAGTTGTAACGCTTTGTCTTTCATTTGTAATTTTATTTATTTGAGCCTTCTGTCTTTTTTTTCTTAGTCTAGCTAACGGTTTGTGTAGAGACTGTCTCCTGGATCATTGTTCTGATGCCTAAGCGAAGTTTGATCTATCAGAGTAAAAACTTACTAAGCTTCACATTATAAATAAATATCTAAGTAAAGTGGATTTTCTAGTATCAAGTAGGTATATAAACAGATACTTTGTCCTTGGTATAGTTCTAGAAAGGTGCAGATGACTTGGATACAAAATCCTTGTCTTCAAGCAAGTTTTCTATTTAGGGAAAAAGATGGCCAGAGTTTCAGATAGCTTCAAGACACACTGTACTGCTGTATTTCCTTTGAGATGCTTTAACCTTCCCTACAATAGCATGGGGGAATGTGTGCAGGCAGGCTTTCTGTTTATTTATTGATAAGAACAAGGATGTGAAATACATTAGTGTACATCATTTTAGACCTTTCAACCTATTTCACATTTCAGCTCCAAAGGCATATGATGATATCACAGAGATGGTTATAAAAAATGAGCATCAACCACAATCAGTGAAAATATTCTGCTGTTATCCTGCAGTTATTCAAGGGAAGATTCGAAAAAGCTTCAATGAAATGATCTTCTGTATAAGTTGCTATAGCCAGTGTCTTCTCTTCATTTTGATGATTTCTAATAAAGTATCCTATGATTAGATTCATGCAGAATGTGAAACAAAAGTAATAGCAAAACTTACAGTGCTGGTACAAGAACCAGCTATTAAATAACAGAAGGCAAAAATACTGCTCATCCAGCAATCTAAAATAGAGCTTAAGGGCAAGTTGTTGCCACACTTTTGTCGTTGCTGTCAGCTCACCAGTACTCAAGGTCCATGGAAACACTTCCATTAAAAATAATCACCTGTTCATGGGAGTGCAACATCAACACAGATTATAGTCCCCTTTGTGTGATGAGCGAACTAATTTTAGAATTACTTATTATCTTGACCCATTTATAGCCTCAAGCAGTGGTGAGTTACTTGCATTATGATTTGGGTCATGTCTGGATGTTTAGGAAAAGACTGTTCTGAATTTATTAATATTAGGCATCTTTCATACTCTTTTTGGTAATTACCTAAATCTATGAACAATCTTCTGAAAATGTCACAGCTAAATTCAAAAATAGTACCCTGTTTGAACAGTTAATCCAAACATAAAGTGATATTTTCGATGTAGAAAAGATAATTTGATTAATATTCAATTTTCATAACAATGCTATTTTACATATTTACTGCGATTCTTAAACATAACATAAATGGCTTATCATTACATTTTGTAATGTGTATGTGTATATCTTCTATTTTCTGAGTTTACGTGTGGTTATATGATGTCTGGACATCTTTGACTGTGACAGATAGGATATCAGTAGAAAATAAGTTACATCACTGCAAGCAAGATAATGCCTTGGTTCAAGCCATCAAATATTCAGTCTGCTTCATAACTGTAGAAAAACAAAAGACATCAAATAAATGTTTTAGTCATTTTCTTGAGGCCTATAGACTGCAATATGACTAACCAGTAACCACTTCCTGATACTACACTGAATCTAAGGCTTTAATTTTACTGCAGACATTCATACTTGAGGCTTAACACCACAGTTTTCTCAGTTACACACCACTGACAATCAAAACAACAGAAATAACTGAACACACATTATAACTTTTGATGTCAACTAACAAGATAAACCAAGCCTAAGGAAATTGTGGGCACAATCTCAGGAAGCAACAGAAGTTTGCAGGATAAATTTCAAACTACTTTTACCTTCTGCTAGAAGCTGAGAGCACTCCTTTTATACATGGTTCTCATCACCAGGATCCAGGAAGCAGGATCCTGTATTTATAAAAAAACATTTTCTGTGCCATTTCAGTATATTTTTGGCCAATGTCGTAAAAAGTATATATACTTGTAGAATGGTTATGTCTTTTATCTAGGACAGTTGATCTTTAAGTGCAGAGAAGGGATAGATCATAGATTAATTTCAGAAACATAACTAAGAGTTTTTTAGTTCATAGAATATTATATATATATATACACTATATATACACTATATATACGCTATATATACACTACATATATACGCTATATATATACACTACATATATACGCTATATACATACACTATATATATACGCTTTATACATACACTATATATATACGCTTTATA
>CM052665.1:6139972-6155435 GCA_028533165.1 Leontopithecus rosalia
CAAAAATGATGAGTTCGTGTCCTTTGTAGGGACATGGATGAATCTGGAGAACATCATTCTCAGCAAATTGACACAAGAACAGAAAAGGAAACACCGTATATACTCACTCATAGGCGGGTGATGAACAATGAGAACACATGGACACAGGGAAGGGAGCACCACACACTGAGGTCTATTGGGGAAATAGGGGAGGGACAGCAGGGGGGGGAGCGGGGGAGGGATGGCATGGGGAGAAATGCCAAATATGGGTGAGGGGGCAGAAGGCAGCAAAACACACTGCCACGTGTGAACCTATGCAACTATCTTGCATGTTCTCCACATGTACCCCAAAACCTAAAATGCAATAAAAATAAAAAATAAAAAAAATAAAAAATAAAAAAAATAAAATAAAATAAAAAAATAAAAAAAAATAAAAAATAAAAAGATGTCTGTCTGAAGGTATCAGTGATTATGCCTCTGTAATCTTTAACCAGGCATACTCTTCTATCCCAAACTGATGTAATTCAACTTAACAGAACTTCTAAACAACTAAACAGAACTTCTAACAACTTCTAAACAATCATTTGTAGAAACAAATGATTTCACATTTTCTAAGTGCCCGCTATCTATACATAAACAGTGGGCTAAATACTGTGTCGGAACAGTCTGACAAAACCTCCCTATAATTCTCCTTCTGGGTTATAGGCCTCAGTCCATAGTTCTAAATAAGACTTTTAAATAAAACTAACTTTAATTCTCTGAAAGCTTATTTTTTTGCTCTGACCAATCATGTCACAACTGCTATTCTTAGCACTTACGATATATAAATTATTCCCAAGGTAAAAGACAAAAGGAATACAACAATGACACTATCAGCTTTGATTTATTTCTTGGTAGAGCTCATAATTTAAAGTCAGAAACATATTTATCAAGTAATTCATCATGCACATGCATACACATATCACATTGGGCTAAATGCTGTGAAGGAAAAGTAGTGTGTGCTATCAGAACACGTAACAGAGGCAGCCCGCCTAATCTGGGGAGGAATGGGGTGATGTCTAGGTAGAGAGATGATATTTGAGTTCAGTAAAGAAGTGGTATCGGAACTGAACCCTGGAGACTGCGTAAGAGTTAGCTAGGCAAGAGGAGAAAGGAATATCTTTATGTGGAGGCCTCTGTGTGTGCACAGATCAGACTTGCAGTTAACAAAGAGGGATAAGGAATGAGATGGTCTGGGAGGCCAGCTAGGGACCAGATCCTATAAGGCCTATGAAGCCCTTGTTAAAAGGAAGGGTCTTAAACAGGAGGGTTAAATGACAGATTTACGTTCTTCAAAAGAAACTATCTTACTTGGGAAAATAAAAAGTTGACAAGGTCTATGTTTACTCTCCACATTTTCCCCTTCCAGCAATCTCATTTCCAGTCTGTGCAATGCAAATGCCTTAGAACTCTATTCTTGTACCGTAAGTAGTTTTCGGAAACTAAGAACCAGTCATCAAGGATGACCCATATGATCAAGAATTAATTCATTACAGAAAGGTCCCAATAGGGCCTGCTGCTCTCAGCAGGTCACTTAGATCAGGAAGAGAAAATGATAGCATAACATTCTCTAAAGTCAATTTTATAAATTGGGTGGTGGCAGAGACAGTGAGTGGTTTCCAGTGTCACAATACTTGGGGTGACAACAGATAAAATAAAAGGTCAGTGTGGCCTTGTGCTAGACAAATCATCATCAGTGGATGGCATATGAACAAGTTTGACAAAACTAACAGCTGGGAATAAGGGAGTCTCAAGAGCTGGAAACTGAAAGAATAGGGCATAGAGTCAGGGGCTGTTGCTGGGTTCCATGACCCGGAAATTAGGCTTCTTTGATGGACCAGGGCAAGAAAATCAGTAGCTCCTCTTGTATCTATAAACCTGCCCTGCTTTGAGCACCTGGAGGCATTCCATTATTTCTGGCAGTAGTGTTTATTTTTCTCTTTTAGAAAATGTTTCCTCCCCTGCCAAAGGACTTCTATCTCTATCTCTTTTCCCTTCTAGTCTTCTGATTATTTCTCTTCTCTCATTTTCTTTACTCTGTTTTGCTTTTAATCACCCACACTTCATTTTTAATTTAATCTCCTTCTCTTTCTTCCTTATTACCCCTTTCCTTTAATTTTTCTAACTAATTATAACATACAACAGAGGTAAGTGCTTTAAAATATTTCCTATAGTTATCAAAGTAAGTTATATAATTTCTATACATCATTTATAATTTTTCTAAAGATACAACTACCACGTAATTGCCATCAATGATCAATTGCTGCATTTTGGGGAAATGTAGCTTTTTTAAAAAAAGTCAGCAGTATTAGAAAATAATAGAAGGTCCTTCTTTGAGTCACGTGATATTCTGTCACAATCTAAGGAAGAGGAGATACACCGTTTTGCTATATTGCAATAACCAAAAAACTCAGATTGACACTGTCTCCTATTTAGAGTGGATGATTTCAGTAGTTATCAAAGTAGTATGTGAAGCTAATACCGATGGATGAATCATTAGAAAAAAATTGATGGAAAGTTATTGGGGAAATTACACTGATTATATTAATAGGAACTCATACTTAAGAAAGTGCTGGGCTTAGGGTGTTGCATGGGTTATCTTACTGAGTACAGTGATCAGATCAGGGTAATTCTGTAGATACTGAACCTGAAGCCAGGCTGGTGAATATGGCCCATGCCCCTTTTCCTTATCTTTTAGGCCACCAACTAGAAACCCATGGAGTGGTGGTGGGAGGTGTAGACTAAGAACCCTTGGGAAGGAGATAAAGGGAGGGAATGTTCATCAGATGAACTTGGCTTTCTGAGGACCCGGAGTGTGAAGATTGTACTGCCAGATGCCTGGATTTTATTAGGGAAAAAGCCTCTGTGCCTGTGAGGAGTGGATGACAATTCCCCACCTAAACACATCCAAACAGGGTGAAATAGGCCATTTGATCTTGAAGAACAGGATGTTCTGAATCTAGCTCTGATCTCTAAGTGTGACTGATGGACAAACAGTAGAATTTGTTTTCATAATGGACAGATTCTCCCACATTTCAAATAATAAAGAAGTTGTAAAAATTATATTTTTGAATAAGTTATAATTTATTGATATAATACTATGCAGCCATTAAAAAGGATAAGTTCGTGTCCTTTGCAGGGATATGGATGAAGCTGGAAACCATCATTTTCAGCAAACTAACAACAAAACAGAAAGCCACATACCACATGTTCTCACTCATAAGTGGGAGTTGAACACTGAGAACACATGGACACAGCAAGGGGAACATCACACACTGAGCCCTGTTGGGGAGTTTCAGGGGGGTAGGGGAAGGATAGTAATAGGAGAAATGCCTAATGAAGATGCAGCAAACTATCATGGCACATGTATACCTAAGTCACAAACCTGCATGTTCTGCACAGGTACCCCAGAACTTAGAGTATAATTTTAAAAATAATAAATAAATAAATACAATCCCTTAACAAAAAAAAGGAATGAAACTTTGGACTTGGGCAGGATCATGGAGCTCTAGCATAAGACACCGCCTCCGTCTTACTATCACCAATGTGGAAACTGAATTTCAAAGATAGAGGCTATGACTTGTTCAGTCCCAGAGCAGGTAGTTCTAGAGCCTGGACTGGAATTAAAAAGTTTTGATTTTTCTTTTTTTGGTTTTTGTGAAACAAGATGATAATGAATTCTTTTTTCATCTAAAATATTCTCTATATATTTGCTCCAATATATACACAAATCAATAAATAAGTTAAATATTAAGGTATAAGCTGGTAAAATATTTTTTTTCTCCAGGGAATAATATGATGGGCAAATATACTCCCTACATACCTGCCTATGGCTAAAAGAATGACCGAAACCAAAAGTGTCTTTAATGTTTCAGGATCTTGAATTGGGCAATTTCTTCTGGATTCTCACACTTGGTACCAATTTTTAAATATTTCGTATTTATTTTTTTGAGTCCTCAAGGAGGAAACAGACTTAGAGACATGTTCAGGGAACTAGAGATTGGACTCCCTGTCTTTATGCCACCGAAGTGTGCAGACATTCTTAAGTTTTAAAACTTCAGTTATGTAAAAATAACAGAAAGCAGGTCTACTACTTCCTCCATTTTACAGAAAAGGAATAAGTCAAAGATTATTTAAATTACCCAAACTAGCAGCTCTAGGAAGCAAACTCAGATATCTGGGTTCCAGAGATTGCCCTGTTAGGTTCTAGAATATTCTGATCCATATATGACGAAACCTAGAAAAAGGTCAAGGTGATTTTTGTAGTGGCATTCTTCCTCCTCCAGGTTTGGTTCCAATTCTGGATTCTTTCACTGAGACAATGGCTTATTCTCATTAACATGCAGCTAACCCAACATCTCCTTGATTACTCTAAAGGCCTCTTTTGTTAACCCTTCTCCACTGAAAGGAATTCCTGGGACCCAGCATTTGCTTTGTGTGGCCCTGACAGCTTAGCATTTGCTATGCATGCACACTTTCTATAATCGATTTCCTCTCTCTTTCAAATTCCAGACACTACACTGAATCTCCCAGCTTTTTATTCCATATCCTTGTGGTCTTTTGCTGCAAGATCTCAACCTACTATCTTATATACTAGCTACCAAACGTCTACTTGGAGAATCTTTGTGTGTGGCCAAATTCCTTGACACTGGCTCCCACTTGGCTGGTTGGACTCCCACTGTATTCTAAAGCAAACTTGGGGTAGCCTCCTATGTCAGCTGCTCTGCGGTGTTCATTACTGGTCCATAGCTTTTCTGACTAGTGGATTCAGAGATATGGTAGTACCCTCTCATTTTAGTTTTGATTTCAGGAAAACACAGAAAACTAGACTCTGGAAGTTGGATGGTAAAAGTATATGCTGAAAATGGATATTCTGTTTTTTTTTTAAAGGAGTAAAATGCAGTATTTTGCAGACAGATGTAAAATATTTGAAAGATGAAAGCCAATTTCATGTTAGAACAATTGAAAGAGCCCAAAATGGCAGCTCCGAGTCAAAGTTTACTTCTTTGAGAGACAAGCCGATCATGATCTAAAGAAATGAGAAGGTCAAAATCTTCAGATTTTCTAGGAGTCACTGTCTATTGTTGCACCTAAATCTCTCAAGGACAAATCTCTGAGAGCAATGTGACCAGAATTCAGCTCCAGAGTTCTTCTGCCAAACTGCACTTTCCATTTATCAGAGGAGCTTTGAAAAATGCTGATGACTGAGCTTCACTTCCAAAGTCTCGATTTAATTGGTCTGAGCTGCAACAGAATTATTGGCACTTTTTAGAAATCCTTCCAGGTGATTTGACTATACAAGTAGGGATGATAAATGTAGTCAGCCCTCAGCAAAGTAGTTGAAAAGGCCACTGCCCTTCCCCACTAGTGTGCCTCTTGAGGCCTGGGCAATCTGCCCTCTGGGGTCTAGGAGCTCTGAGAGTCCCTGACAGCAATGTCCTTCCTACCTCTGCTCACTTTTGACTCTGGGCCTTTCTCATGTGATGAACTGGATTCTTTTCTGTAAAATAACAAAAAAATCACCTTTAAGTTAAGATGGCTATGATTTACATAAACAATTATGATTTAACATGACTGGTAGTTTTATAGGATATTTTTCTTTCTGCTCCAAAAGAAAGAACACTTTTTTTTGGGAATTGAATAGACTTAGAGAAAGAAGTGGTTTTCTCATGTTTCTCTATTCTTATGTCAAAGCTGCATCTTCGTCTTTGCAAAATATGACACCGTATGCTGGAAATAGATTGGTTTGTTCCCTCCAAAGGGCACAATTATTTCTCCTGATATTAATAACTGTTTAAAATAGACATATTGCCAGTGTGGTTGAGTTATCCATAATTACATATACTAGGAAGAAACATAAAAAGAATGAAACAATTCAGCTATGATTTAGAAAAATGCTGAATGGAAATATACTTATTCTTATACATTTTTTCTTCTTTATTAAGGAAAGCAAGATAATCTTGTAATTTTGAGGATATTAGATGATTTTAAGGTATGTGTCATTAGATAAAAGGCTTATTTTTTGTGACCCCTTAAAATAATACTGAATTTATTATTTTATTCTGACCATACTTAGGAACCTACGAAAACTAATTATCTTGGCATTTAATAGAAGATCTTTGTTAACACTCATAACTATTGAAATAAGTATGAGGAAATAAAGTCTGAACAAAGGATTCATTGCTTGTTTGTTTATTTTTAAGCAAATAGATTTATTTTTGGTTAAGCCTTGGTTGCCTTGGGTTGAATCTGCTATAATTGAATGTGGGTGTGTGTCTATGATTGTGCAGGAAATACCTTTTTAAAAGTATCAACTACCTCAAAATTGATCTCACGAGAGACAATTGTAATATAATATCTGGGAGAGAGTATTCATAAAATAGGCATTGAACTAAGAAAATTGAAAGAAGGCACAGCGTAACTACTAAGAATAGGTGCTGTAAGAAACAGAAAAATACCCTGCAGTTAGGTGGAAAAAAAAATGAAAGGTTTGGCACTAGCTAGCTGCATGACATTTAGCAAACGAACTTCTCTGCACTCCATTCCTTTAAAAATGGTATTGGAAGAGATCATGTGTTAAACATTTTTAATCTAAGAGAATCAAAGATATATAAATGATTTGAAGAATTATAAAAACGTTTATAATTCTTTTTGGCAAACGCAAACTCAAAACTGAAAATATGATATATCTAGAAACCTGCAGCATTTATCCTAAGCAATAATCTGAGACCACAGGCTCAATCACCTCCTATAATTAAGCAAAAAATTAAAACATAAATCAAATGATTTCAATTCAAGATTAGAAAAAAGAAAACAGTAATATCAACCAAATAGAGACATAAGAAATTAATCTACAAACAGAACTAATGGAATATAAATGTAAACAACACAAAACAACAAAATATTCACACCCCTAACTGCTTCAGTGGAATTTTTGAAAACTTTGATCACAGGGAAGAGGAAATATCATAAACATAAAGAATAAGGAAGGAATATTTTTCTACATATAGAGGAGAGCAAAGCAACAAAAAGTGGAAATAAAATTAAATTAAGTAAAATATATTTTGGAAATTAAAATATGTATTTGGAAATGAATGACAAGGGCAATATCAAAATTTATAGGATGGGGCCAAAATATATTAAGAAAGAAATCAGTAACTTTTATGCTTGTGGTAAATCTCATCCTCAAACGAGTAAGAGAAACAGACAAATAATTTTAAGAGCAAGAAAAAAAATATGCCCACAGACAAGAAGTATATCAAACTAACATGAAAGTATCATATGTAGCTATTTAAACACACATGCAAATTTAAATATCTAGGAGGGATGAGAGTTTTTCTAAGAAAATGTAATATTAAAATGAGTGAAGAGCATGATGGAAAATTGAGTAAATGGAACTAAAAGAAGAACTGAAGTTACACTCTTCATTCCCCATTTTAACTGGGACGATGAAGGGGTATCCCGTGGTTACCCCATTACTATGAGAAAGGACATGTAAATGAAGCTCAACTGAAATTGGAAGATGAACTAGCTTTAGTCTAATTTACTCTACTTTTAGGGGAAAATTATGGAGAAGTTTTGGAGGGGTTTGTAATTCTGATCAAGGAAAAGAATGTCAACCATACAGTAGAGGGTTAGCTTGACTCTATTTAATATCACCTCATAGTTACCGGGCTCTGCACTTCTGTTTGTCTGACAGCGTCTCTGATAGTGTGGGTGTGGGTAATACATTGTGTAGTTGCATAGGCATGTTTAATTCACTGTATTATCAAAAGTGCTACTTTCAAGAAAACCTCAGAGACCATGATTCTAGAACTGAGAAATACAAGTTTTCATTTATGTATCCCATGTAAGAAGCGTTTCAGAGAATTCTAGACTGAGGTAGGAACTGCTCTCTGTGTTTTGCCATCACTCCAGATGGTGATACCAGTAATTGAAATCTTTCAAGGAATGTGGTGTTGCTATTGATTTAGTATTCGTTACGTAGAAGCAGTTCTGGGTGCCTCCATTTGACCTTTCATGGTCAGGAAGCCAACATGGGAATTCTATTAGGACCTGAGTCTGTCTATCCCAATTCTGCATTCTGAAGTAGAGGAAATACCAACACAATGGTTTAAAAACTATTTGGCATATTAAACCCAAATTCTGCTCATTACCTGACCTCCATATACCCCTGTTCTGACTATTGAACCACGGAAGTGTTTTGAGTCTCCAGGAGTTAGTGTCAGTCTAGAGTATGTGACCAAGGAACTGAAAATTTTGGTTATTGCGTCTCTCTGATGCACAGCTATCTTAGTGAACTTGGGAGACCAAAAGAGGACACTTTTACGTTTTGGTTATTATTTTGTTTTTAGCATTAGAGCAGCATATCGTCAAGAGAATGTTGGCTCCCTTTATTTAAAGATTTGGGCTGTAAACTCCTAACTGAATTAGTTTAAAAACATACTTTCTGGTGGGGTGACACAAGTCAGACTTCTGTTCACCAGACCTAGCGCTTTTGTACTAATATAAATTAAATAAGACTTTATTAGATTTTCCATCTAGTTAAGCTCTAGAAACATTAAGGTTAATTAGCCTAAATTGGTCAAACTTTAGGCAGGCCAAAATATTACAATGCTAGCTTCAATTATTTTGGCCGTGATGGTAACCATCTTTCTTTGGCAATGAAGTGTTGTGTTTGCGTTTTGTCACTGCCGCTCTGGATTCTCGTCATCCCCACTGAATTCAGGGAGGCTATTCTGATAACAGCAGTTCCCCTGGTCATTTCTGCTATGCAGAAAATAAATAGCTACCACATAGCTTTTCAAGGATACTGGATTTCCTCCAGCAAATATATTTCTCACAGCTGTAGTAAAGAGAGTCTCCTCTGAACCACTCTAGTGCATAGAGTCAGTGAATTGCTGAACAGGTCTTTCTTGATAAATCTGTTCTGAGATTCTGACCATTTTAACCCATAGGATAACTTCCACCATGGCAGAAGTTCTCAATTTCAACACCATTGGCATTTTGGCCCAGCTATTCCTTTGCTTGGGAAATTTTTCTGCAAGGAGACTCATAAGTTCATTTCTATGGAAGTTGTGCTTTTGGGAAACAATATTGAGAAAGAATAAAGTGGAATCGTTTTCTATGTGAAACTAGTTCCTAAACCTAAAACGTTAGTTTGAATTATATTTCCAAAGTGCTGGCCTCGTAGAATGATTTTTTTTAAATTTTGTTTTTTAATTGTATGTAAATAGCATAACATTATTCAATTCACATTTCCCTATTACTACTCAATGAGCATGCAGAGCTTCAAATGAAAGTTATTGGGCAACATCTGAATACCAGAATTCTACAGATATCTACAGGATAGGACTAGGCATCTTACAGAGTTTGCATCTGTTTATAATTAGCGCTTTTGTACTAATATAAATTAAATAATATATAACACATATAACAGAAAATGTGTTCTGTAAATATGTAATTTTATTTCCTGTAATAAACTGAATAATATTAAATACTGCTTATAATTTTAAACATCCAAAACTTATACAAAAATTTCATCAAGGAATGAAAGATCTGACAATAACAATTTGGTGAAAAGAAAGGTAGAAATTTTCAGTTTCAAAATTCAGCAGTATTAAACAAGTAAAATATATAATTTCTATTTTCTAATTTTAAAATGTATATTTGCATTTCAAAAATAACCTTCAGTCTGTTCATGTTATCTTACTTATTTCTGCTATTTCATATGGAGGAGATCTATGACTCCTTATGAGACTGTGATGGTTAATTTTATGTATCAACTTAAGTGGACTAAGAGATGCCCAGATTGATGCCAAAATATTATTTTTGAGTGCATCTGTGAGGGTGTTTGTAGAAGAGATTAGCATTTTGATCCGTTGACTGAGTAAAGAAGACTCCTCTCACTACCATCGACAGGTATCATTCAGTCCACCGAAGGCCTGAATACAAGAGTGAATTAACTCTCTTCTCGAGCTGGGACACTCATTTTCTCTTGCCCTAAGACACTGGCTCTCCTGGCTCTCAAGCGTTTGTGCTTTAACTGGACTACATGAAGAGCTTTCCCGGGCCTCCAGCTTGCAGACAGCAGATTTTGGGGTGTCTCATCCTGCATAAATGCATGAGTCAATACCTCATAATAAATCTCTGTCTATGTGTATATCACTATTTATCCAATTTCTCCTATTTTGCTAGAGAACCCAGTGTTAGTAAGGGTTATCTCCCATTGTAAACAACCACCAAAAACATCGGATTACATAAAACACAAATTTGATGTAAAGTTATTTAAGGATTTCGAGACAGTGATAGCTGAGTATTAAGCCAAGTGCAGAGCCTCTCTTAGTTTAGGCCCTTATGCAACTACACAGTTTGTACAATATGAAGCTGATCCTCAGGGTATTAATCATGGGGCTAAACTAGTGCTAGAAAAAGGCTAATCTAGATTGAGGCAGGTGGATCACGAGGTGAAGAGATCGAGACCATCCTGGTCAACATGGTGAAACCCCGTCTCTACTAAAAACACAAAAAAGTTAGCTGGGCATGGTGGCGTGTGCCTGTGATCCCAGCTACTCAGGAGACTGAGGCAGGAGAATTGCCTGAACCCAGGAGGCGGAGGTTGCCCTGAGCCGAGATCACGCCATTGCACTCCTGCCTGGGTAACAACAGCGAAACTCTGTCTCAAAAAAAAAAAAAACTGTTGAAACCAACCTCAAAAACATCAAGAGGCTCTGTAAGTGACTTAAAACAACATCCAACACACTTCAAAGGAAGAAAATAAATCCAAAAATAATAATATAAAATTAATAATATTTCACACGCAAACCTCACAATATCTAGATTTGGAAAGAAGTAGGAAGATGTGGTTTATAATCAGGGGAAAATATCAGTTAATAGAACAGATGCAAAGAGGACAAAGAAATGGAAGTAGCAAACAAGGACATTAAAACGACTGTTTAACATATAAGTATGCTCAAGGATTTAAAGCAGATGTAAAGAAGATATAAAAAAGAATTCATAGATACAGAAGAAGAAAAGACAACAGAGAAAATGGACATAACCAAATGTTGAGTGTTTGAAGTTGTATAAAACTGATAAACTTCCAGTAAGACTTTCAAGAAAAAAATAAAGAGAAGATATAAGTTATCAATATCAGAAATTTTTAATAGATTAAAAAAATGATACGTGTTAAAATCAGATAGGGCAATATTTTGAGTAACTCAAATTCCTTGATAGATAAAACATTAAAATACCAATATCTTTAATATCTATCACATGAATTGAATTAACTATTATTAAACTTTTCAGTGTGAAACTCTAGGCATAGGTGTATACACCAGTAAACTCTCTTAAGCGTTTTTCCACTTTCCTGAGTTTCAGTTACCCAGTCTATCATGTAAGTTTGCCCATTGTTCTGAGTAGTGGGATGAAATCTTATGCTGTCCATTTCCCTTCCACCTGGGATGTGAACCAAACTTTTTTTCGGTGTCTCTTGCTGTCTATGTTGCTTGCCTGTTAGTCACTTAACCTTATTGTTATCAGATCTACTGTCACTGTATCACAGTACTTGTGTTCAAGTAATATTTATTTCACTTAGTAATGGTGCCAAAGAGCAAGGGTAGTGATGCTGGTAATCCAAATTGCCAAAAAGAAAGCGTGAATTGCTTCCTTTAAGTAAAAAGGTGCAAGTTCTTAACTTAAGGAAAGAAAAAAATGGTGATATCCTGAATTTGCTAAGATCTATGGTAAGAACAAATCTCTTTGTGGAGTTGTGAGGAAAGAAAAAGACATTTATGCTAGTTCTGCTGTCCTACCTTAAACTGCAAAAGTTCTGGCTACCATCCATGATAAATACTTAGTTAAGAAAGGAAAGATATTAAATTTGTGAGTGGAAGATATGAACAGAAATGTGTTCTAATCAACAGCAATTGGGTTCAGTACTATTGATGGTTTCTGGCATTCACTGGGGGTTGAAATGGATTCCCTGCTGATAAGAAGGAACTGCTATAACAATTTTTCAATCTTATTCAAAATCTGACTGAAAATAGAGGAGAGATGTTTTCCAATTCATTTTATTAGGCCACCATTATCCTGAGAGCAAAAGCTCACAAAAATATCACAAGAGAAGAAAATTATGTATCGAATCTCTCATGAATACAGATTCTAAATTCCTAAGCAAAATATTTTAAAGCAAATAATCCAGGAATATATAAAAATAGATGAAACACCATGACCAAGTGGAATTCACTCGAGAATATAAGGATGTTTTGTATTCCAAAATCATTCAATGCAATTCACTACTTTACTGACAAAATAAAGTAGAAAAACCATATGAGTATTCAATAAATGCAGAAAAAGCATTTGACATGATTCAGCACCCTCAAAGAAACTTTTGGCTAAATAAGAAAAAACGTTCTAAAACCAAGAAATGTTACTTCCAGGTCTCAAGATACTTCAGTGATGAAAACTGAGTTTGGTCACTATAAGATCAGAAGCAGGTCAAGGATGTCTCCTCTGCCAATGTCTATTGAATGTGCTACTGAAGAGGCCGGGTGCGGTGGCTCAAGCCTGTAATCCCAGCACTTTGGGAGGCCGAGGCTGGTGGATCATGAGGTCAAGAGATCGAGACCATCCTGGTCAACATGGTGAATCCCCATCTCTACTAAAAATACAAAAATTAGCTGGGCATGGTGGCGCACGCCTGTAATACCAGCTACTCGGGAGGCTGAGGCAGGAGAATTGCCTGAACCCAGGAGGCGGAGGTTGCAGTGAGCCGCGATCACGCCATTGCACTCCAGCCTGGTTAACAAGAGTGAAACTCCGTCTCAAAAAAAAAAAGGCATAATTTTAGGATTTTCAATGTTAGAATAAATATTACAGAAGTAAAACCACAATTATATGGTCAATTGGTTGCTAATAAAGGCACCAAAGCAATGCAAGGGGAAAAACAGAACTCATTTAAATAAATAGAACTTCAACACTGAATATCAATATTGATAAAATGAGCACTATCTTCTACTGTATGTAAAAATTACTTTGAGATATATTATACATATTTTTAAAAACTAAGATTATAAAAACTCTTAAAAAGAAATGTAGATTTTTTTTGTGTGTGTGAAGATTTCTTGTCCAGGGCACAGAAGTATATAAAATAAAATAAATTAGATTTTAAAAAGTTAAAATATCCAGTCATCAAAAGACACCTATGAAGAGATAAGTGAATGAGCTAGGTAAAAACTGAAAGAAAATGTTTGCAAAACATCTTGCAAAAGACTTGAATCCTGGATACATATTAAAAATTCCTTTAATCAATGATAGCATAATAAAAATAAATAAATAGAAATGAACTTAATCTATAGGAAGATAAAAATGCCCAAAATGCACAAGAAAAAGTTAAGAAAATTCTAGTTACAATCACAATGAAATACCACTCATTGTAAATTATATCAGAATGGCTAAAAGTACAAAGACTAACAACAAGAAATGATAATGAAAATTTGTAGAAACCGATATCTCACACATTAAGAAGAAAATAACCTAATCTTTTTAAAAAAAGGTTTGGCAGTTTGATAATAAGTTACATATACATCTATTATTTTGACCCAACAATTCCGCTTTTGGGTAGCTATAAGAAATAAAAACATATTTTCATAAAAAACACTTTTTTTCAGTAATGTTTGTAACAGTTTTATATACAGCCTCAAATGGGAAACATCCCAAATACTGACAAAAGAAAAAATAAATACACTTTGTGTATTTATAGAATGAAATTCCACTCATTAATAACAAAAAATTAACTACTGATACACACATAAATATAGATTCATCTCATAAACAAAATGATGTGTGAAAACAAACAGACACTAAAGAATATATACTGTATAATTCCATTTATGTGAAGTCCCAGGACAGGCAATAGTTTGATTTGAAACAATTAGAAGGGTGGTTGCCTCAGAAGGCTAAATTTTCTGGGAAGGAATAAAAAGGAAATTTCTGGGAAGATAGATATACAGAAGTGTGCCTTTAATGGGGAAGATAATTCATTTTACAAAATTTTACATTTAATATTAGTATATTTAAATGTATGTAAATGCTACCTCAAAAAATTGCTTTGATAATCATCATCATCATAAGCATCAACATCCTTATCATCACTACCATGTTGGGGAGTGGGATTATATTAGTCTGTTCTCACACTGCTAATAAAGATATCCAAGACTGGGTAAATTTCATAAAGGAAAGAGGTTTAATTGACTCACGGTTTCACATGGCTTCAGAGGCCTCACAATCATAACTGGAGGCAAATGAAGAGGAAAAGCATATCCTACATGGTGGCAGGTAAGAGTGAGAGAGCATTTGCAGGGGATCTCCCCTTTAAAAAGCCATCGGATTTTGTGAGACTTATTCACTCTCATGAAAATTGCACAGGGGAGACCTGCCCTCATGATTCAACTACCTCCAACCCCGTCTTTCCTACTACATGTGTTAATTATGGAAGCTAAAATTTGAGATTTGGGTGGGGACACAGCCAAACCATATCAGGGATGAATGGTAGAATGTAGATACAATTTTCAACTGGAGGCAGAATACACAGGAATTTATCTTATTTAATTTACTCCAGGGGTGTTTAAATTTTCTGTAATAAAATATGAAGCTAAACAGTTTTAAAACCCTTAAAAGGGAACAAAGGAAATGAAGCCAGTCTCAATTGTGAAAGAAAATATGCCTGAAGAAATGATAGAAAAATGCCAGTGCAAGACATTAAGGTAAAAAATAATTTTGAATGTCTTTTTTCATTCTCCTTTTGCCTTTAGGAAAATCAAAGAATAATTCTTTCATATGCTCAGAAACTTGTCCCTGAGGTATATGTTGTCAGTATAGGTATTTATTGCAAAATGAAGTTTCTTTCCTAACTACTGAATCAAAACGCTATCATGTATTGTCTAAAATATAGAGGAAGCTCAGAGGTGAAATTTTCCCCAAACAAGCACTCATGCTTCACAGAAAATATTGGGGTTGATGCTAAAGAAAATTGCTAATAATTATCTTCTAAGATTAATATAGTTGAAAAATGAGCCAAAGAGAACAACTGTATTTTGAAAAAAATTTAATGATCAATAGATGTTATTTTTTTAATTTGTAGGGCATCTAGATCTTACCTACTATTTAAATATTGGTAGTCAATGCTTTATTTAAAGAGGATCAATACATTTTACACAGTTTTTGTAGCCTTCACACTAGCTAAAATCAAATTAAAATTAAGAAAACCAATAATCTGGGCAGTCAAATTTACAAAGTGATTATCATATAATAAAATATATTGACAATACTCTTTAAAGAGATTGTCCTGAACATGATCACAACTTACCTAGGTAACATTACTTGCCAAAGTAAGATACGGAACTATGTTCATTTTATGATATCATACAGGAATGTAATCATGTCA
>CM052665.1:6155535-6165627 GCA_028533165.1 Leontopithecus rosalia
AGGTACACACGTGGCAGTGTGTTTTGCTGCCTTCTGCCCCCTCACCCATATTTGGCATTTCTCCCCATGCCATCCCTCCCCTGCTCCCCCCCCCACTGTCCCTCCCCTATTTCCCCCAATAGACCTCAGTGTGTGGTGCTCCCCTCCCTATGTCCATGTGTTCCCATTGTTCATCACCCGCCTATGAGTGAGTATATATTGTGTTTCCTTTTCTGTTCTTGTGTCAATTTGCTGAGAATGATGTTCTCCAGATTCATCCATGTCCCATGTGGCATAAACTTTTTAATTCTAATGTCATACATTTTATAAACAGAAGTTTGGGGGAACTATGCGTTTTCCATTGTATTTATACCATGGTTCATTTCTCCCTACAAATATTGTATGTTATTTAAGCTCTAATTTTTCAGAATAGCTAATGCTATGAAGGCACTTCAGCAAGAAAGCATGTCTCTCTCACTATCAATGTATTTATCATACTTATTTTTACATATGAAAGTAATTCTTAATTTAATGGAAAGATGGAAAATGACACGTTAAAATATGTACTAAGGACATGTCCCTGGGCTATGGACATGCCTGGTTTTTAGTTCTGCCTCTTCTGTGAGACAAACCTATTTATTGCTTAATCTATTTAATGTGTTAATTTATTATCTATAAAATTACTATCTGCCTCAAAGAATCATGGCACAAAATAAATAAATAATAAAAGTAGAATATTTTATGTGCCCTATACATACCATTATTCAATAAATAATAGCTGAAATTTTTATATGCCATGCAAATTAATGTCTATATATAATATATAATATAAATCTGTATATGTCCATTTACCCATGGACAAATCTACTCTTTCATTGCTGAACTGAAATAAATTTTTATACTTAAAAGTTCAAATAACTAAAATTTCTTGGTAAGTTTTTGTTAAGCTAGTATGGTTTTGGAGTCTACATCTTATTGTTGGTGTTAATGCTGTTGCATGTATATATGCAGTGTTGATAGAGAGTATATTTTGCATTTATTTGTACATTCCTTCAGGAAGTATTTCTTGAGCCCCAGATAGCATTAGCCATACTGAGTAATCTGTACATTTATGTTTCATAGGTATGTGTAATTGTGTATGTGAAAAAAAATACATATACATTTCTTGACATTTTGTGAATTATTTGTTTGAGAGTCTATTGCATGTACTATTTTGGAAGCTTGCATTTTTTACTATTGATGAAGAAGGAATATTGAGAAATGATACGTGTTCTGCACCTTCCTTAGAACAGAGTTTGTTTATCACCCGCCTATGAGTGAGTATATACGGTACTCACTCATAGGCGGGTGATGAACAATGAGAACACATGGACACAGGGAAGGGAGTACCACACACTGAGGTCTATTGGGGGAAATAGGGGAGGGACAGCGGGGGGTGGGGAGCGGGGGAGGGATGGCATGGGGAGAAATGCCAAATATGGGTGAAGGGGCAGAAGGCAGCAAAGCACACTGCCACGTGTGTACCTATGCAACTATCTTGCATGTTCTGCACATGTACCCCAAAACCTAAAATGCAATAAAAATTAAAAAAAAAAAAGAACAGAGTTTGTGATGATCTCTTGATTGAAGTTTTTCCACCTAAATTCAAAGAACCATTTGGTGGCATCAGAATTCTGTAAAAATATAATGAGAGAAGTTTTCATAGTTTGTCATTTCTCTTTAGGAGACATCCGGCATCTGTTATGTTTGTGAAGGCAATTCTGCTCGTGACCAACTAGTGTATCTGCTTTCTGTGTTAGTAACAAGGAGATGGGCACGTGAATGTAAATACAGTTTTAAGAAGGCCAGGATTAAATATAAAGGTCTTACATAGTTTTCTGTACAGCTTAAATTAATTTTCGATCCTGCAACCTGTCCAGTAACTCAAATTTCATGACATCAAAGAATAAAAAAAGAGATCAGAAATACACTGAAATAATAAATTTAGTATTTAACTTATATTTTGAACACTTAATACATCTTTTTCCTGTGTAACGTAACTAGTTTAGATTATATTTAAATTGTACAAATCCAATACCACTAGTAAGGCTTTTAATTTTAATATTTCTTGAATAATTGGTATTTATTACATTTTTTACAGAGGTTTTGATTTGAGGTAGCCTACCAGTATATCAATGGGGTAGTGTTATTATAAATTTAAATTCTGTTAAAGCAACATAGATGCTTTAATGATCACTTTAAAACATTTTAAAATATGAGAAATGAATGTTAAAGAGAGAATGACTGGAATATCAGATATAATTCCTTCATAAGAAGACAAACTGCAGCATAACTTGTTACCACATTCCATTTCTACAGAGAGATTTTGATTTATTTCCTTATGTCAGCCTACATAAGAGCAAACTAACTTATATTTCTAAGTCAAAGGGAGTGTTTTTATTAGAGAATGTGCTAAATTAGAAACATTTATTGTAGGTAATAAATATGAAATAGATAATTTATTTTCTTAGTAATTCAATCTTTCAGAAACTTTTCTCATGTCTTTCTAAAGCTCAACCCTCTGTTTAAATGCTAGGACACAGAATAAATTAGAGTGATTAAACAACGAAAAATACATTGATTATACGAATTTCTGACATGTTCTATTTTTATCTTTCAATGCAGTCATTTTCAAGTCTAAATATTCATTATTTAGATAACTGAAAAGCTGTTACAACGACAGTTTTAAAAGTATTCCTCATAAAAGTAGTACCACAGCATTTGCAAATTTAAAACTAATGCTAAGATGCTTGAATGACATTAACTGGAATGGAGATTTGATTTTATTGGTAAAACCATACAGACTGTAGCATTGAGGTTTTCCTCTTTGCAACTTTTTTTTCTTGAATTATGTTTATATTTCTTATTTTGTTATTATTCATTATAGCTTTTCATATTTTACTGAAGTCGTGGAATTCTGTAGAAATGATTCTACTCTTGGTGCTACTCATAGGCACTTTTCACTGAAATCAATTTAATATACACGTACATATCATAAGGCAGACATTACACGGTGTACAGAAAACTATGATGAACATTTTAGATATCGTATCTTTCTTTAGAAGCTTACCATCTTGTAGAGAAGACTGATAACAAAATAGTAATTATGTATTTGTTGCAAAAATAAAATAATCTCATGTTGCAAGAGAAATGAACAAATTGAATGGATTAGGGATGGTCTTTGTAAAAATTTTAACGCAAACCTTTTTGGAATTAGCTATTAAGAATAAACAGTAAGATTTGCTCTAGTGAAAAGTACAATAATTTTGAGGAGTCTCACTAGACGAGTCCTCAATATTAAGGAACTTGGATAGAGCAAATAGATGATTAACAGTGTAATTTTCAATGATAGAGAGCATGGTGTGGGGGGAGTAAATTGAGTGAGGTATAGAAAGCGATCAATGAGTTAAATATAAGACTAGGTCGGGCGCGGTGGCTCAAGCCTGTAATCCCTCCTGCACTTTGGGAGGCCGAGGCGGGTGGATCACGAGGTCAAGAGATCGAGACCATCCTGGTCAACAAGGTGAAACCCCGTCTCCACTAAAAATACAGAAATTAGCTGGGCATCGTGGTGCACGCCTGTAATTCCAGCTACTTGGGAGGCTGAGGCAGGAGAATTGCTTGAACCCAGAAGGCGGAGGTTGCGGTGAGCCGAGATCGCGCCATTGCACTCCAGCCTGGGTAACAAGAGCGGAACTCCGTCTAAAAAAAAAAAAAAGACTAGTTTGCCCCTAATCTTTGCAGCAGTTGTGAAGAGTGCAAATGGAGGCTACTTATATGGGTCTAACTAAATATTATAATCAAGCCAGTAATATTACATCATATATGTTCCACTATCCTACTTTGACAAAAACAACTTTACTAAAACTTTCAAATAATGTAAAAAAATTTACATTATTTGAAAGTTTTTTGATATCACTGAATGTTTGCAAAATATCAAAGGTAGAAGTATTTAATTATTGCACATATCTTGGTGTTTTTTTCTTTTAAAAATGTATTTGATGGTTTATTTTCTGCTGATTTTATTATTTATTTATTTATTTTTAAATTATACTTCAAGTTCTGGGGTACGTGTGTATAACATGCTGGTTTGTTACATAGGTATACATGTGCCATGGTGGTTTGCTGCATCCATCACCCCGTCATCTACATTAGATATTTCTTCTAATGCTATATCCCTCCCCTAGCCCCTCACTCCCCTGCTATCTGACTGTTAGCCCCCCCTCCACCCAACAGGCCCTGGTGTATGATGTTCCCTTCTCTGTGTCCATGTGTCTCATTGTTCAACACCCAGTTATGAGTGAGAACATGTGGTATTTGGTTTTCTGTTCTTGTGTCAGTTTGCTGAGAGTGATAGTTTCCAGCTTCATCCATGTCCCTGCAAAGAACATGAACTCATCCTTTTTTATGGCTATATAGTATTCCATGGTGTATATGTGCCATCTTTCCTTTATCCAGTCTATCATTGATGGGCATTTTGGTTGGTTCCAAGTCTTTGTGGACACGATAAACATATGTGTGCATGTGTCTTCATAACAGAATACTTTATGATCCTTTGGATATATACCCAGTATGGGATTGCTGGGTCAAATGATTTTTCTATTTCTAGATCACTGAGGAATCACTACACTGTCTTACATAATGTTTGAACTAATTTACACTCTCACCACCAGTGTAAAACCATGCCTATTTCTCCATATCCTCTCCAGCATCTGTTGTTCTATGAGTAAACAACAATGTTTGAATACATAGTAAAATAGAAACATGTAATTACTAAATAACTATATTTCTATTACTTAAAATTATTTTTCTTGCTTTTAATTCAGCAGATCCACCAAATATATTGTAACAATCATGATTCTCTCACAATCATGTTCTATTAACATTAGTATCGACTGACATTAATGCCAGTCAAGACTTTCCTTGAATCACTATAATTCCAAGATAACTTCTTAAAATTAATTTCTGGTCAAATTTCTCTCTCGAATGTTAGAAAATAACTGTCAAAAATTTCTTAAAACAACAGTCAGACTTTAAATAAACCAAGTTCAAACATTGTATGGGAATTTTGTAAGATATTATTATCACAGAAAAATATTTAAAAATTGTTTAATTTATGTAAATAAATTACTATCGCTTATCATCTTAACCGTCTCTTGAAGTGATCTCTAGTTCCATAAAAAATATAAAGAACATGATTCTTATATATTATATTTAGACATATTTATAAGCAATCAAAGTTTCAAGATTTAAATAACACTGTAAAATTGTTCTTTAGTTTCCATGTTCATCACTTGTGAATATTGTGCCAAACCTTGACAATCTCCAAAACTACAAGTTAGAAGATGAAGAGAAACAAATAATGGATACTCAGCAATACAGGCAAATGGTACTTTGCTAAGAAAGAACACGTTTCCTAGAGTCCAGAAGATGGCCAAATAGGAACAGCTCCGATCTTCAGCTCCCAGTGAGATCAATGCAGAAGGTGGTAATTTCTGCATTTCCAACTGAGGCGCACAGTTCATCTCACTGGGACTGATTATACAGTGGATGTAGCCCGTGGAGGGAGAGCAGAAGCAGGATGGGGCATCACCTCACCCAGGAAGTGCAAGGGATCAGGGAACTCCTTCCCTAGCCGAAAGAAGGGATTGTTCCATGAGGGATGGTGCTATCCAGCTATCCAGCCCAGAAACTATGCTTTTCCCATGATCTTTGCAACCCACACCAGGAGATTCCCTTGGGTGCCTACACCACAAGGACCCTGGGTTAGAAGCACAAAACTGGTCAGCCATTTGGACAGACACTGAGCTAGGTGCAGGCATTGTTTTTTTCATATCCCAGTGGCCCTGAAATGCCAGAGAGACAGAACTGTTCAATCCCCTAGAAAGGGGGCTGAAGGCAGAGAGCCAAGTGGTCTTACTCAGCAGGTCCCACCCCCGTGGATCCCAGCAAGCTAAGATCCACTGACTTGAAATTCTCACTGACAGCACAGCAGTCTGAAGTCAACCTGGGTTACTCCAACTTGGTGGGGAGAGGGGCATCTGCCATTACTGAGGCTTGAGTAGGTGGTCTTCCCCTCACAGTGTAAACAAAGATGCTGGGAAGTTCAGCTTTGCCCACTGCAGCTTGTCAAGGCCACTGTAGCCAGACCACCCTCTATATTCCTCTCCTCTGGGCAGGGCATCTCTGAAAGAAAGGCAGCAGCCTGAGTCAGGGGCTTATAGATAAAACTCCCATGTCTCTGGGACAGAGCACCTCTGAAGGGGTGGCTGTGGGCACAGCTTCAGCAGACTTAAACATTCTTGCCTGAAAGCTCTGAAGAGAACAGTGGATCTCCCAGCACAGTGCTTGAGTTTTGGTAAGGGACAGATTGCCTCTTCAAGTGAGACACCTCCCAGCAGGGGTCAACAGTCACCTCATACAGTAGAGCTCCAGCTGGCATCTGGTGGGTGCCTCTCTGGGACAAAGCTTCCAGTGGAAGGAATAGGCAGCAATCTTTGCTGATCTGCAGCCCCTGCTGGTGATACCTGGGCCAACAGGGTCTGGAGTGGGACCCAAGCAAACTCAGCAGACCTGCAGAAGAGAGGCCTGACTGTTAGAAGAAAACTAACAAACAGAATGCCATAGCATCAACATCAACAAAAAGGATGACCACATAAAAACTCATCCAAAGGTCACCAACATCAGAAAGCAAAGGTAGACAAATTCACAAAGATGAAGAAAAACCTGCAGAAAAAGGCGGCAAATTTTAAAATTCAGAATGTCTCTTCTACTCCAAAGGATCATAACTCCTCACCAGCAAGAAAACAAAACTGGATCGAGAATGAGTTAGGTGAACTGACAGAAGTAGGCTTCAGAAGGTGGGTATTAACAAACTCCCTGAGCTAAAGGAGCATGTTCTAACCCAATTCAGGGAAGCCAAGAATCTTGATAAAGGTTATGGGAATTGCTAACTAGAATAACCAGTTTAGAGGAACATAAATCATATGATGGAGCTCAAAAATCCAACATGAGAACTTCATGAAGCTTATACAAGTATCAGTAGCTGAATGGTTCAAGAGGAAGAAAGGATATCAGAGACTGAAGATCAATTAATGAAATAAAGCATGAAGACAAGATTAGAGAAAAAAGAATGGAAAGGAACAAGCAAAGCCTCCAAGAAATATGGAAGTATGTGAAAAGGACAAACCTATGTTTTATTGGTTTACCTAAAAGTGATGGGAGAATGGAACCAATTTGGAAAACACTCTTCAGGATACTATCCAGGAGAACTTCCCCAACCAAGCAATACAAGCCAACATTCAAATTCAGAAAATACAGAAAACACCACAAAATACACCTAGAGAAGAGCGACCCCAAGACACATAATCATCATATTCACCAAGGTTGAAATGAAAGAAAATGTGTTAAGGTCAATCAGAGAGAAAGGTTGGGATACCCACAAAGGAAAACCCATCTGACTAACAGTGAATCTCTCTACAGAAACCCTACAAGCCAGAAGAGAGCGACGGTCAATATTCAACATTCTTAAAGAAAAGATTTTTCAACCCAGAATTTCATATCCAGCCAAATCAGCTTCATAAGTGAAGGAGAAATAAAATCCTTTACAAAGAAGCAAATGTTAAGGGACTTTGTCACCACCAGGCCTGCCATACAAAAAACTCCTAAAGGAAGCCCTAAATATGGAAAGAAAAAAACAGGAACCAGTCCCTGCAAAAAGAAACCAAAATGTACAGACCATCAGTACTATGAAAAGACTGCATCAACTAATGGGCAAAATAACCAGTTAGCATCTAATGACAGGATCAAATTCACACATAGCAATATTAACCTTAAATGTAAATGGCTAAATGTCCCAATTAAAAGACACATACTGGCAAGTTGTATAAAGAGTCAAGACCCATCAGTGTACTGTGTTCAAGAGATCAGGTCGATGGGTGCAGCAAACCACCATGGAATGTGTCTACCTATGTAACAAACCTGAAAGTTCTGCACATGTATCCCAGAACTTAAACTATAATAAAAAAAAAGAAAGGAAAAGAAAGAAAGAAAGAGAAAGAAAGAAAGAAAGAAAGAAAGAAAGAAAGAAAGAAAGAAAGAAAGAAAGAAAGAGAACACCTTTCCATCCCACTGAGAGGAGGGATTTAACAAATCAGTTTATTTGCCACTTCTCTTACCAAAGGTCTACCACTGTTCAAAATTGGACCCATCCTCTGAAGTAATGTCAATTTCAGATGTTGGCAGCAGCAAAATCCTCAAGCTGTCATTGATTTTGGCCAGTCACATTTTGTTTCAAGGATATAAGTCAAAAGATTCAGAGAGCATACAATTATGATCCTATACCTAGCAGATAAATATATATACTTCTGATTTAATCTTTCACTTTAATTCACAATACACACAAATTAATCCCCAAATATTACACCCTGGCTTCACTTATAAACATATTTAATAGCTTTTTTTTTTTAAGCTCTGTTGCCAGGCTGGAGTGTGGTGATGCTATCTCAGCTCACTGCAACCTCTGCCTTTTGGTTCAAGTGACTCTCCTGCCTCAGCCTCCCCAGCAGCTGGAACTACAGGTGTGCACCACCATTCCCAACTGATTTTTATATCTTTAGTAGAGATGGAATTTCACCATGTTGGTCAGGTTGGTCTTGAGCTCCTGACCTCATTTTCCCTCTGCCTCGGCCTCCAAAAGTGCTGGGATTATAGGCATGAGCCACCACACCCAGCTACATTTAATAGTTTAACCTAACAATTTCTATTTATTTTACTGCCTTTTTTTTCCTGATTAGCCCCAGCCATTATATATAGTATTAAAAATATAACCAAAATGGTTTAAAGAATTAGGAGAGTTAAAAGTCATTAATTTCAGTTTTTTAGAAAATTAATGCTACTTAATATTTTATTTACTTGAAAAAAGGATTAAAAGGATACTCTACTTAGAAGGATGAAATAATGATGTATACATTCATTAAATAATTAGATGACAGATTTAGCAGTCACGATGGAATGATTTGCTGAATGACTTTTTCTAATATGTTTAAGTCTCTTAGAAAATTCTTTTCACTATTTTTCTATGTCACAGAAGATAGTCATTTTGTATCTAATAAAGAGGGAGAAATTATATTGTTGTAAGACTCAATGCTGTTATTATCTATTTTTAAGTTCCAACCAAGCCAACTGAAAGATATTAAAAACAAATTACCGGCATGCAATTACCACAGGTAGATATTGTGCTGTCACCAAAAAATAATGGATGAATGGCAGATGAAATGCACAGTAGAGGAGGTGCTATTCGTCACACTGAACATGCTTCCCGATAAATCAGATACTGTCTAATTAAGACAACACAAATGTGCGCACTGAGACACCAGCTTGTCTATTATCTATCATGGGAGGGTGGGCATTATTTAATTTATTATACCTTACTAAATAATTGAATTACTTTGTTTTAAATAACTTGTATAGTTTAATCAAGGCAATGGGATAGATTGTTATACTTCTGGTTGTGAAAACAGCCATCGCATTTTGTGCAGTAGATATTCATCGAAGCTTTATTGGTTTATCAGCCCAATTTCTCTGATATGTCAACCACCTCTCTCTTTGCCTTTCTAGTTATGTGCGTCATATTCCTTTTTTACATATCATTTCTGTACTTCTGTAGGAGTCACCTTGGAAATTATTCTTATTTTTCTACCCAATTTCTGATATTAAAATATTATATTTTAGAAAAAAATGCTCACGCTTTTTAGTAAGCATTTGAGATGTTTGAATCATTTGCATTGTTATTAATTCAATAAGCATTGCCAAAGCACACACCAGATAGTGTTCCTACTGCTAGGGATTCATTGACAAATGAGGAAGACCCCCATGTAAATAATCTTCAGCAGGGGGCAGGTGGTAAATGATCTCAATTCAAAGATCAGTTTTTAAAGATCAGGGTGATTTTTTTTTTTAATTTTTATTGCATTTTAGGTTTTGGGGTACATGTGCAGAACATGCAAGATAGTTGCATAGGTACACACGTGGCAGTGTGTTTTGCTGCCTTCTGCCCCCTCACCCATATTTGGC
>CM052665.1:6166127-6178011 GCA_028533165.1 Leontopithecus rosalia
GCAGTACTTTCATACGTTACTTGTCATCCATGTATCTTCTTGTGTCACACATTTTGCCCAAATTTTTGAATTTTGCTTGTCTTTTTATTATTGGGCATGTAAGAGTTCTTTATATGTCCTGGATTCAGACATGTATCTTATAAATACTTTTTCCCACTTTGTGGCTTGTCTTTCCATTTTTATAAGTGTCTCTTGAAGCAATGTTTTAAAATCCAATTTATGAAATTTGCCTTTTATGACTTATGTTTTGGGAGACATATCTAAGAAAGTTTTGCTGAATACAAGGTTGGAAATGTTGGCTGCTTTTTTATATATATCTATATATCTGTATGTGTGTATATATACACATAAACAAGAATTTTCCATCTTAGCGTTATTTTAATAGCCAGAAATTTGAAATAAACTAAAAGTACTAAAAGTCCATCAACAGTACCATGAATAAATAAATGTTGTTATTCTAAAACATGGAATGTGACACAGCAATAAAAAGAAAGAATGACAGGGTACATTTGATACAGACAGGAGTCGGGGAGATACTGGGCAGAAAAAGGTGGTTCCCCAGCAAAGGCCCCACCCTCAAGCCTGGAAACCCATGCCCCCTAAATGAGAACAGACATTTCTGTTTCCATGCTCAAATGTTGCCTTTCAGCCTGTCAGGTGACCTTATCTGGTAGCCATATAAATCCCAAACCCCAGGCTTCATGAGCAGAAGGGAAGAGCAGAGGAGCAGAAGATCAGTGCATCAGAGAAGGAAAGAAGAGAAAGAGTCTGAACATCGGCAGTACATCTGCAGACCATAGGAGTGATGGGCCGCTGGATGGCCACACTCCAGGGGAAGATCATGTTCCCATTCCATCCCCTTTCCAACTCCCCATCCATCCCCCTGAGAGTCACCATCATTCCTTGCATCCACCATCCCTCAAGTCCATGTGTGACCTGATTCTTCCAGGATGCTGGACAAAGACCTGGATACCAAGAAGGCACTAAGCTGCTTAACACTTAAGCCATCTAAAGAGCACTGTAACACACCCACTGGGGCTTCCGAAGTCCCAGGCACCCACCCTTAGGTGCTACCATGAGGTCGGATCCCAAAAGCACTCACCTCAGCTCCTGCACCTGCCTGTCTGGGTGCTCCCTCTCCCATAAGGGGCTGGAGAGCCTGGCTGCTGAACAGACAAGCCACATCCTTGTGGGACATCCTGTGACAGGGGTCAGTGAACTCTCCTGTTTCACAAGCAACAATATAGATAGACCCTGGAGATATTATATTGAGTAAAAGCCAGACTCAAAAGAGTGTACCCATAAAATTCCATTTGTTTAAAGTTTTAAACAGGTAGAAAAAATGCATGATAGACATCAAAATAGTGGTTGATTTCAGAAGTGGGGATAATAACTAGGAATCTTCTGGGTTATTAATAATGTAATTTATATCTGTTGTCTACATGGTTGTATTCAATTCATAAAAATATATTCATCTGACAGTGATCTTTTCACTTTTCTAATTAAGTTTATTTTTTGTATATATTTTATATACATATTTTTATTTCCAATTCAAAGTTTATTATATTCCAATTAAAACATTTATTTTTAAAAATTACTAATTAACAAAATCTGGTGAAAAATATGTATTTTTTTGTTTCTTCCTCCCGCTTTTGAAGGGAAATAATTTTTGCTGTTACATTAAATATTAATACCCATAAGTACAAGTACATAATATTGAGCTAAATTTAATCTGGAAACATATCATAGCATTCATCTATTTTTAAGTCTAGTAAAGGATAGCTTAACAAATCTTCAAGAATTCTAGTTTTCTTTAAGTGTCATATGCTTTACAATAAAATATATTTTAGTGAGATATATAATTTTTATACATATAAATGTTCATTTAGTGAGATATATTAAATTAATATACTTGAATATGTTTCAAATAAGCTAATTCTGTGCTCTAAATGGTCATATTTTTTCATGGATGAGCACTTTTACTATAAAAGTCACTATTATTTACAGTTTTATATGACGAAATTTTACTAATCAGCTGCAAGTAGCAATACAAGTTTCAACCCGAAACCAGTTTGGTTCTTAGAAAAAAAAATTTCACAAATGAAACTACTTTTGATTTAGTTATTTGTCACTTGTTATTCTTTTCTAAATTGCTAAATATTGTTATTTTCCTTAATGTAATAGAAAAACAAACAAACAGAAAACCTAATGTGTTCTGAGTTAGGAGACCTGAGTTCTAGTGTGATGTGTGTTTCCGGGTGAACTTGGATGAGCTGTTTAAATTCCCATGTGTCACTTGGCTCATTTGTAAACACGAGAGTGGTGGATTTTATGTAAGATATTCCCTAGCTTCAGTAAATATTGGTACAGACAGTTAAAGTTAGGTAAAATAGTAAAACTGATTTAAACATGACTACACAGCCTGAGACAATTTTTATGTATGAAACACTCACTTTTTTATGATGAAAAGATAAATTGCCACATACGAAAAAAGTATCAAAGCAAGACACCAAGACAGGAATCATGCCAGACAGTAAAACTGTTCAATTTATAAATTTTGAATCTGAAACGTAACTTGTTATTTTAGGAATAAGCGGGAGTATTTTTTCATTTCTAAAGTGTAGCTGCATACCCAAACACCCATCCTGAAATACTTTCCAAAAAATTATGCAACTCTTTCAAATTTCATTTAAATGAAGTAGAAAGATTATGTTACATAAACTCTATCTATAAAATGCACATTAAGAAAGATGAGTACCTGCAAAGAAATTGTAAAAGACAGCTATAGGTCACGATCTGACAGATTGTGGCAGTTCAGATATGAAATTGTGTCCAACGTTCTGGGATGAGATGAGTGAGAAAAAAGAGAATTTTTAAAAAATGGCAAGTTCCTAAAATGTTATAGATAGTCACAAAGGCAAAATGATAACTTTGGTAGCCTTAAACTTAAACTGCTGTAATCTCCACCACATGACTTTGCCGATTCATTCTGATCAGAAAGTTCTGCATCTCTGTTTTCAGAAATGTCAGCTCCAACATGTCAGTGGCACTTCTGCTTAGCTCATGCTTGAAGGCTAGTGTTCACAGATAACCAATTACCCCACTCTATAACACTTGCAATGAGATAAACACTATCTGAAATCTATAGCTACAGACATTTGATAGAACTAATATTTTATCAAGTGATAAATGAGAATCATAAAATTAGCTTTGAAAACAAAATTCAAACCTCAATTTTCAGTTTGAGGTACACCTCTTTCATAAAGCACTAACTGATGTTTCCAATCAGAGATTCTCTCTCTTGTGTCAAATGCATAGTTCATTTGGACATTTTTATGATACTTGTATTATCATTGTACTATAGTGTTTTGCAAATTTTTGTTATCTGACCTTATCCCATCCCTGGTTATCTTGTTTGATCCATAAGGACAGGAATCATCATTAATCTTCCTTAAATCTTTCACAGTGCTTCATAGTACATACTCAACACAATTAAGTGTTTCTTGCTTAAACAGATGGGTGAATAAATGTTCTAGGTGAAATAAAATAAAACAAAGTAATGGATGGAAATCGATCCCAATAGTAACACATGTTTTAAAAATAATTAGACTAGAAATGAACATCATACCTCTATTATATCTGTGTTATTTCTTTAAAAACCTATTAAGGCAGCATGTATAAAAAACTATTAAGACAGTATGTAAGATTGGTAAGATTTCATACAGCCACATGGTGAATAAAAGAGTTTTATAATGCTATGCTCTTCATTTCTCTGTATATTCAAAATATGTCATAATTTGAAAATCTCTGGAACTCAAGGTAATGCTAGTATTTCAATATATGCTGAATAGCACACTACCTAGGTTGTGTTATTTATCATATATATATATATATATATTGCTGATAGAGGCTTGCTCTGTTGCCCAGGCTGGAGTGCAGTAGTGTGATCTCGACTCACTGCAACCTCCACATCTGGGAGTTCAAGCAATTCTCATGCTTCAGCCTCCCAAGTATCTGGGTCTACAGGTACATGCCGCCACACGCAGCTAATTGTTTGTATTTTTAGTAGAAATGGGGTTTCACCATGTTGCCCAGGCTGGTCTCTAAACACCTGACTTCAGGTGATCCACCTACCTCGGCCTTGCAAAGGGATGTGATGGAATTACAGGCAGGAATCACTGCCCCCAGACTTAATAAGTATTTTTTAAAAAATAACATAGCAACATGTCACTAATCTAGAGATAACATAGGATATCAACTACAAAGAACAGAGTTAGGAACCAGCATAAAAAGACCTCTAAACCAAGTAAAAGAGGTTTTAAATGTTTTGTGAAACAGAAAGTACTGGTTTACATGATCAACAACAACAAGAAAATCCTTACCACATGGTTCTCCTAAGTTTAGCTACATAGCTATCATATTTATTTAATATTTAAAGGATCAAATGTAAGAAACGGAGCGAAGAGAAAGGCTAGAAAATCATTTAGACATTTGGTAAAATATATCATTTAGGAATCCCTGCAACACTTGGTGAACAAATGGTGAAATTGTCCTTGGGGATGAGAAGCAAGGCAATCAATTCTATTCAACACGATCATTACAAACTCAGAAAAATAAGAATTATATATTAGGAAGAATTGCATTGTTTGTATAATGATTAATTTTTTAAGTGTGAAAAGTATGATTAGGTTCCATTTACTTGCAAGACCTTATTTCTTGGTAATTTGACTAAGGTCAATTCAACTAAAGGACACATTTTTGAACACCTACTAAATGCCAGAAATTGCTTATAAGGTGCAAGTGTGATAGGAAATTTTAATAAATTCTGAAAGATATGGAGTGAAAAACCCTCAATAAAGCTATTTTTGTGAAATTGCCTTAACAAAGTGCATTATTCAAATATGCAAGTCAATTGAAGTACAAAATACAATTCCATTGAATGTGTTTGGAGGAATTGCAAAGACTTGAGATCTACAAAGAGTCTGTTCATCAAAAGGATAAGGGGAACAGCAAGTTTTCTGCAGGAATGACATTCTATTCAAAAGCAATATAATGTTTTTGGCCCAGAAAGACCTGAAACAAAAATTCCAATATTAATATAATAATATATGGCCCCAGAATCACCTTTCTAATCATAATCTGGCAAGAAGTATTTTTCTTTCATTTAAAAAAGAAAAATTAAATCTCTGTTTCAAAACAAGAGGTGTAATAGAAAGAAGAGGGAGGATGACTTAAAAAGCCAAAGAAATTATACATAAACATGATTATATATATTTTTAAAGCTTTAAGGGTCTTTGAGCACTATTTAGTCCAACCTCTTATTTTAGGTTGAGAAAATTAGATTTGCTGATTATTAATCAGCTTCGGTTATAAATCTGAAAACCAGATTCTTTGACTGCCAGTTTACTTTGACAGAATCCCTTTCAAAACTTAAAATATATGAAATAAATTAAATAAAACATTTGTTCTTGCTTCAATGATGTGTGATTTATCTATTTTCACAGATATTTATAAAAAAAATATAAATAACACATACCATCAGTCTGGTGTATCTAAGCTTAAATGAAGTAACAGTAAATTTTCTAATCTAAATCTTGTCTAGAGACCAAGTAAACATTCTAGCAAGACAAAGCAATTTAGTACAATAACAGGAAGAAATTACCTCTAAAAGCTTCATTATTCTTTCAAAGGTGCTAAAGAATATTCCTGAAACACACAGACACCCACAGAAAACTGACAAGTTAGCCTGACGTCTGCAATATATTTTACTGACAACCAAAGTAAAATAAAAATATACCTGAAAAATTATTTCACTTTAGAAACATCAAATGAATTTCAAAAATTTATTTGTCTTCAAAAATTTATAGTTACACTAGGGTAACTATAAACAAATTCGTGGTACTTTAATGGGTTTTAGAATGTAATATTAAATTTATATAAGAATCTTACTTTAAGAATAAAACTATATTCTATATTATTTATAAATATTTAATGTACTATCATGAATATGATTAATCTAAATTCTGAAACTATTATACTCTGTTTTGAAAATAATTGACCTCACACTTTAAATATGTGCTTATTGTTTACAGAGAGATGAGAAGGCTTTGAACTTGAAAACATTTTGGAACTGAAAGCTGTGTAGCCCTAAAAGCTAGATCTAAATTCCACATATGTAATTGAATTTCTGTGAGATTTAGCAACCTAAATCTCTGTAAAATCTGGCTTCTTGGTTTTCTCTCCTGCAAAAAGGAGATAATATCTTCAGGGGCATTGTAAAGTTGAAATAAAAGTTACTCATCAAAGTTTGTTGATAAATAATACAATAGGTTTAAGTCTCTCTTCTTTTTCAATATAAATTATTAGTTTATATTAATGTTATCTCTAAAATGAAGGGTTCAAATTAATGTAGCTCTTAAGACTCTTTTAATAAAAAAAGTCCAGGTAGGCATATATAACAGGGAAGCGAGTCATAAATTTTTGTATTACCATACTATTGAAAAACTTCTGCCATATGTTTTCATAAACTGGAATTTAGTGATTATAATTATGGATGTGAAAACAGAAAACACTTTAATTGAAATATAAAAGAATACTTGAAGACTGTTTACTATTAATTTTATCTAAAAGGATTTGACTCACACTTTATTGACCAAATCTTGCATTTTTTTTCAAACACCACATATTTGGCAGTTTAAAAGCCAATGGCTGGGCTTCTTGTGCAGTTCTAGGAACACTTAGATAAGAATCAACTGTAACTCTTGTACATTGCTGGAGCGAGAAGAAATTGGTTCAGCCACATTGGAAAACTGTCTGCAAGTATCTACCAAAATTAAACATATGCCTCCCTTATGAGCCAGCAATTCCACTCCTAAGTATATATCCAAGAGAAAGGAGGACACATGTTCACCAAAAGACACGTCAAGAAATGTATTCATAGAAACAATATTCACGATTGCTCAAAACTAGAAACACACTAAATGTTCATCATAAAAATAGACAATTGAGGTTCTAAAATGGAATACTACACTGCAATCAAGGAAGAATAAAATAGAAAAAATACATGCAAAAATGTGGATGAAGCTCACGGATATTAGCTTGAATAAAAGAAGCCAGCTACAAAAGCACCCATACCATGTAATTGTATTTATAGAAAGTTGAAAAAAAAAAGCAAGCAAAACTCTCCTTGATGACTGAAGTCAAACATTACAGCAATGCGATGCTGAAGTATAAGAAAACCAAATCAAGTGCATCACTGGTCTCGGCACTGGGCAGCAGACAGAAGGAGGAAGGGTCTTGAAGAAATTGTTAGTGAAGGCTGGAAAGAGAATAAAGACAATTTTATTGGAAAGCAGAGAAAATGCAATTTGACTTATGTAGTGACAAAGCAATTATCAAAACTCTGGCCTGAAATAACACGGGCTACAGAAAGTGGTTGGCTTAGTAGGGGTGGCGAGGAATTCACTAGAGATGGGGGTCAAAAGAAATAGTCTGTATTTTTATAGAGGCATGGCTACCTTGGTGTAAACATTTATTACAACAGTATCGATGATCAGCACTTGCTGTTACAGGTAATTTATACTTCAGTTAATAAAAAAATAAAAATGTATTAAAAAGACAAAATTATTTTTAATACATATTACTGGTATGTGTTACAGTTTAAAAGCTGTGTAGAAACAAAGCATTTACAGTTTTGCCATATGATTGTCTTTTCTTTTTCTTTCTTTCTCTTTTTTTTTTTTTTTTTTTTTTGAGGCAGAGTCTCACGCTGTCACTCAGGCTGGAGTGCAGTGGTGCCATCACAGCTCACTGGAGTCTCAAACGCCAGGGGTCAAGCAATCCCCCCACCTCAGCCTCCTGAGTAGCTGGGACTACAAGTGAGCACCAACACGCCCAGATAATTGATTTGTTTTTTTGTAGAAATGAGGTCTCACTAAGTTGCCCAGGCTGGTCTGGAACTCCTGGGCTTAAGCAACCCTCCTGCCTTCACTTCTCAAAGTGCTGGGATTATAGGAGTGAGCCACGACACCCAGCTGTTACAGTTTTCAAATAACATGAGACCCACAGCAGCTCTAGTTTATAAAAATTACATTGGGATTTTTCATTTATCTCAGTGCTGTGCCATCAACCTCCTTGAATTATACATGTTTTTCATACTTTTTAAATATTAGAATAGTAAGAAAGCTTGTATATGTGTCTCCAGCAAACACATGTAAATATGTCATAAAACAATCAGAAATAACTTCTCAGTCAAAATACTTTCTTTTAAGTTTGAGCTTTTTACGTAAAATGTCAAGATTTTACGTCAAATTAAAAAGGCTGATACAATCAAAGACATCAAAAAAGCCTTCAAGTGTCAGGGTAGAGTGGACTGACAGATAATAATCTAGGCAAGGAAATTAAGGTGATTGGAAAACATCACATTAAACTTTGAAGCATATATTGTGATACACATTTACATGAGCAGTTTTCCATGTAGAAAGATGGCACAAATGTCCGTCCATTCCTAAGACCCCTAAACTTGGATGGTTTCTTATTTTTTATGATCATTCTGTGATCAAAATATGCAGCCCAGATGTAGCTAATAACAGTGCTCCCTATATTTCTTCTCCTTTTTTTTGTCTTGAAATAGGGTCTCACTCTGTCGCCCAGGCTGGAGTGAAGTAGTGAGATCTTGGCTCTCAGCTGACTTCAGCTTCCACCTCCCTGGGCTCAGGTAATCCTCTACCTCAGCCTCCCGAGTAGCTGGGAGTACAGGCGTGTGCCACCATGCCCAGCTAATTTTTGTATTTTTTTTTTAGAGACAGTTTTCTCATATTTCCCAGGCTGGTCTTAAACTCCTGGACTCAAGTGATCCACCCACCTCCCAGAGTGCTGGGATTACAGGCGTTAGCCACCACACCAGGCCTTCCCTATGTATTTTTAAACAATGTACATCTGAGCATTGTGAAAGGGGTTCTTTCCACCTGTTATGGGCTGAGCTGTGTCTCACACCTGCAAATTCACATGTTGAAGTCTTAACACCTAGTACCTCAGAATGTGAACTGTATTTGGAACTAGAGTCTTTATAGTATAATTAAGTCAAAATTAAGCATAAATATGTCCATAATTCACTACTATTATTTCCATTATAAGAAGAGGATATTAGGGCACAGGCTTGTATATACAAAGAGGGAAGACCTTATGAAGACACAAGAAGATGGCCATTTACAAACCGAAGAGAGAAGCCCCAGAGAAACCAAACCTGCCACATCCTTGACCTCAGACTTCCAGCCTCCTGGGCTACGAGAACGTAAATGTTTGTTGTTTAAACTCCCCAGTCTGTGGTCCTTTGCTATGGTATCCTTGGGAAACTAATACAATGTCTCCTTGCAAAATATTACATTTGGAAGTAAATTACTGTCTCCTGTTTTTTTCTTATGTAAATCTATCTTTTCATATATTGTGCAACTTGTGATAACCCACACCACTGGAATGGAATGTGAAATAGATGACTAAGCCAGCAGATGACATTCCATATTGCAATGTCAAGAACAAGATCCCTGACGCGTCCTCTTTCCATTGACATACTTAATTCTGCTCATTTGGCAAGCATTTCAATCATCCTCAGGTGTTTGGGGTTTTGTTTTATGTTTTGTCTTTTAGTGTGTGTGTTTTTGTTTTTGTTTTTCTTTTGCCAGAAGCTTGGTAAACGTTCTTGAGTTAGAGTCTTCCAATCTAATAATCTAAAACTTTGGCACCAGATATTTTAGAACATCTGTAGAATGCAGAAACCGTGTGAGACAAGACAGTGGAGAGGAAAGAACACTGGACCCAGAAATCAGACTAAATTAATGGTCCTGCTTACGGCTATCTAGTTGCCTGAAGTTGAACAATCTGCTCCTTTGGGAAGTAATTCTTCATCTGTATCAGTGATTCTCGAGCATGAAATCAACTAAAATATCCTAGAGATTTTTTAAGAGACCAGGTCTGGAACGTGGACCACTTGGTTTTCAAACTTGCTTGGACATTAGAATCATCTGTCAAACTTAAAAATACTGCTCTCTAGACCCCATTCTCTATAGATCCTGACTTAATTGATTTAGCTGGTTTCAGGTGTGGCTGTGGCATTGCCATTTTTAAAAGCTCCTTGCATGCAAGGATGACTGCCCTGGACGGTATGAGTTAATTGGCGTAAGAAAGAACCTCTACATTTTTAAATTGCCCAGGCGATTCCAATGCATATTAATTCCCCCAGGTTATGCCCATATGCAACCCTATGATGTAAAAGTAAAATAACGCTCCTCCCAGCTCTAACATTTTGCATTTTTTTAAACTTTTTGGGAGATACTAGATACCTATTAGACATTTCAAACCACACACAGATAGAAACAAGTTTATTTACTCATAGTCTCATTAACTAGAGAGCATGAACTTTCAGTTTTGTGAGTTAAACACCTTTTGAGTGTTTTTGAGTGTTTCTGAGTGTGCCTAAGGCAGAAAGAGAGGAGAGGCTGTGGGTGAAATTGGGTTACCATCCCAGTCCCAGCTGTGTGATGGATGCAATTATTTCAGGAAGGAACACATGCACAAAGATGAAGGCACAAACCGTAATTGCTTCTATGATAGTAATTTAGTTTCCAAGGGTAAAGATTCAAACCAGCATCTCCCATTAGTCTACAACAATTACACAGTTTTCTCTTTCATCCATTTCTTTCAAGATTTTCTTATATTTGAAGCTTTCTAAAGAGTATTTGAGTGATCTAACATTAACCACCCACACACTGTATTTACCACTATTAATAGCACAGTGGATGATCTTTACAACTTAGTGAAATTCTCAGAAGCATTATTGCTGATTTTTTAAAAGAGGGCCTCTAAATCGCTTGCCGTTTCTTCTGATTTATAGCTAAGCCAGAATTATTTTCAAGTGACCTATAGTTTATTCTACTTAAAGCTTATAAATGACTATAACTAGCGATATGATGTAAGTGCATTTTGAATTTTGAAGTTTTATATTTCAGTTTACATAAATTAGAAAGATTAGAAGATATCATGTGACAAGATAAAATACAACAGTGCACTAATGTCCTCCTTTTAGGTCCCTTAAAGAGCTACGTAATTATCAGAAAAAATTAGGAAGAGGACAGGAAAGGGACTGGTTTATAATAACTAAAAAGAAAATGTGTTAGTTTTTGGTTGAATAGAAAATATACAAATACACGACCTCTATCCAAGTGAATTTAATTTTAGTCTCTATTATTAGTGGGTACAGTAATGAGGAGATAATCACTCTGCTCCATACATCACACACCAAATCAAACTTGTGGTATTATGTTAACTTCTAAAAAATGCTTCATTGTATCATGCTACTGTGTTAGATAATAGTAATCAAATAGATTGCATCCAGCGGGAAGTAACCATCCATACCACACACGTAAAAGTTGAAAGAAAAGTGGGAAGAGAATTACACTGCGTGATCAAAATGCCATTAAAAGACTTGGATGTAATTATCAGAAAGCATACTGTGAGCTAAAATAAAAAGTTTCTGAGAGCCTGCATTTGGGCATTTGATGAGGCCCTGAATACTGAGTCATTTATGCATATGCTGAAAACACTTGATAAGGAAACCATGGTACAGATATATGTTCAGATGGGGTTAGGCTGTTAAGAAGGTACATAGACCCGATAACAGCTGTGCAGCTCTGTGATCTGACAAAGTAGCAGTTGTGTTTTGAAACTATTGGATATAAATATCACCTACTAACCAATTATGAAGTGTCAAAATGCTAAATGCTAAAAATATCAAAGCTTATCTTCTCTTTATAACATTAAATCAGCTGCTGTTGACTATTTTAGCTAAGGATTCAGAAAATTGTTACGGACCAAGTGATTTTTTTTTTTT